>JACEIK010002457.1:62148-75371 GCA_018107945.1 Datura stramonium
AAAGGATTACAGATATTCTATTAGACTTCTTCACATTCATATAATGGTCTTTGTCTATCATAGTGAAACCTTAAATACCACGATTTTGAAGATTGCTTCAGGCCACAAAGAGGTCTTTTCAATTTACAGACTTTCTTTTCTTATCCTTCAACATTGAAACCTATAGGTTGTTCCATGTATATTTCTCATTTAGTTCTCCATTCGAAAAGAGGTCTTCATGTTCATTTGATGCAATTCCAGATCCAAATGTGCAACAGTAACTAGAAGTAAGCGAGTTAAAGTAAACTTCACAATTGGTGAAAAGGTTTTGTTATAATCTATTCTAGCTGCTTGAGTAAAACATCTTTCCATATATCATGCCTTGTATCTTTCTATATAACTATCTGCTTTCCATTTAGCTTTTAGAATCCATTTTTTCCCAATAGTCTATGCCTAGGCGGACAGTCAACTTGATCCCATACTTTATTGGTTCTCAAGGACTCTACATCATTTTTATTTCTTTGATCCAAGCATGTTTTTCGGGGTTTGCTAAAGCCTTGATCATAGAATTAGGCTCAGTGAGATCTTAGTAGTTTAGTTTGTTGACTATTTGAACTTTCATATTGTTGGTGAGGGTTCAATTTTCTATCTTATAATCCCTCACCTTTCCCCTTTCCCTCCCCCAATATAATAAACAAAGTTTTTTCAGATAGGGCATCTAGGGAAAACTATTGTAGGTTCTCATATGCTTTGTATGTTAGTGATTCAAATGGAAACATGGAGTATGCAGAGGCAACAAAGATAGATCAGACTACAAATACTAAAGTAGAAATAAGAGATATTCTAGAGGTATGTAAACACTACCAATGAACACAACACACTAGGAGAATGGAATCCACCATGGAATACAACAGTTTGGATTCATGAAATAAAACACATACTAGCTCTGAGGTAGTCAAAAGTGGTTCATATATTATGGGAAGACATTTGACAAATTATCTATCCAATCAGGCTTTTGATTCAGGAGATATCAAATGCAATTTATTTTAGGAGATGGGGATTAAGGGAAGAAAAATTATCAACGGGGATAAATTCAATATCCATACATCAAAGTCAAGGCAGCACAAGATACTGATATAACAAAACACGTATAAAGATATTCRATAAATTCCCTAAAATGTGAGCAAAAATATAAYGAATAAGGAGAACATACMATATGAATAAGGAAASACRAAGGAGCACAATAGAATACATACCTAGTCACATGAGCTAAAAGATWWCATCAAAGAACTCGGTGAACTAGAAATGTTACAATTACAACATACGGAAGATACAAAGAAGAATCAGGTGCAATGGTGATACTTGGTAGGAAGAACTCAGTCTTAGAGAACAATGCAAAGCACTAACTACAGATCCACAAAACAAACATCTACCTAAAAAACTAAAAAGAGTGAACAACTTCAAAGTACCACGAAAGCAACACAAAGAAAAGAAACAGGATCATAATTGAATCATAGCTTTATACAGGCCAAGAATGGCAAAAGGTCACAACTACAACTCAATCGATAGTAGATCTACAAAGGAAACACCATTAATAGAGGAAAATGACTTACTGGAGAAAAAACTGGGTCAAAGAATAGAAAAAGAGAATAAGAATAAGGAGAAACATAGAGGAGAAAGATATAAGAAGATACTTCGCTGTAGAATTGAAGAGGATACCTCAGAAGATGAAGCTTGAAGATGAGAAGATGTTGAAAACAATGGAGAAAATTTCTAGAATAGATAATATAGGGTTTTTATTTTAATTTATGTTAGATATATCTTAGATTCATTATTTATTTATTATTTTATTGCAGATTGGGCGGAGTTGACCGATTTGATGTCTTTATGTGCTAGCTTTTTTTGGGCTTTTTCCTTTATCAATAAAAATTGGTCAAAAATGCCACAATTTATTTTTATATAAAGGCTCATCCAATTGTATACATAATCTTCTAATCATAAGAGCATTTATGTGTATCTTTTCTGGTATCCTATGTAATTTAAATAAGATTCCCCAAAAGGATTTTGGGATTGAAAATTCCCATTTTGACTAGGACTGAAATATTGATCTACTTTATTATCAAATAGATATGAATACATTGTTTGATCATCTATATTCAAAATTTCACAAATAGGATGTTCTTTCTTTATTTTGCTCCTATAACACTCCAGAAAATTGGGTTAGATTTAAGCCATTAAATGTATGTCGTTAGATCTAAACTATGATAAAATTTTTGTGTGCAAGTGTAAATAATTTATAATTAAGCATATAATAAGTATACAAAAATATTGAAGTTGAAGAAAATCAAAAAATCTAATGTGGAAAAATTGAGTCGAGATATGGTGGACATATTGCCACATAATTGATATATAGACCACATGTTGAACTGCATGCGAGGTCCAATAAATTTGAAAAAATTTAAGCTACAGGTGCTTAGATTCGAAACAATATACGAACCATATGTTAGACATATAGTTTGTATGTTGTGTAGTATGTTGAAGTCCAAAAATTGCTAAAAAACTCATGTTTGTGAAGTTGACGTTTAGTGATCACATACTAGTATATTGTACATGTGGACCACATGTCAAATTTTCACAACCCGAGTTTACACTCTGGATGCGACACGGTACATAAGATCATAAGTGACCCCAAGAAAACCCATGGTAAAGCGTAATTCTATTAAGACTGATCTGCTAAAAAATAATATCAAGCGGAAGTTGACTAACGAAAACCAAATAATGAATAATAACAAAGATCTATTCAAACACTGAAATCTCAAGCTGAATCTAACATAATATGTCTGAAAGACTTCTAAAAGAATGGATTAGTTGTTGGGATAAACCCCCAACTAACTCAAATKCCTGAGAATTAAACTGAAAATAAYAAYAGGAAATGGAAACTCCGCCCTCGGTAAATGAGGACTCACCACTRAAGCTACTRGAGAATCACCGAGAGAAACTAGCTATGGTGCTGAGGCTGGGTACCTGAACCTACATCATAAAATGATATAGCAYATGGAAATATGTGATCAGTACTTTGAATATACTGAGTATATGAGGTGTAACTAAAACACACAAATACTGGACTTTGGGAGAGCCTGTAACCAATATATAACCATGTGAGCTAGACGTGGAGTTTGATGTATATACCCCATCGAAGAGAGCCCAGCATATCTTGGTAGGGTATATGGCTGAGCTGTGTTATCACTATTTGGGGCTCATTCGAGCTAATAACCTATTGTGGCATGTAGTTTTGAGAACCTATGTACTCTGAACCTCAGCCCGCTCGGTGCTAAGTACTACTCCCACTGAAACCTAATTTTATCTAACTGTGCTGATAGCCCAAAACTGTTGTTCTAGGACTAAGTTAGAACCACTTTTCTAGGGAGTTCTGAGAGTCTAAGAACCTGAAAGAAACTGTGTTCTAAGACTTGTCAGAGCTGCTTTATCTGAAAGTGTTGTGACAGTCGAAAGAATAATGAAAATGCTGATATGATACTACTGAATGTATATAGTACTGATAATATTACTGAGACTGAACATACTAAAAGCATTTACTTTCTATTCAAGCATATGTGCTAGCATTCGTTATTCAAATAAAATATCAAGATAATACAACATTTATATCTATGTCCCAAATCATGCAAGTCTTATTAAAAAATTATGAGAAGGACCAGGGCTAGAATACGTATAGTAAAAATGAAACCAAAGTGACTGAAGATATTCTTGGAAAAATGAGTGCAACTAGTAATAGTCTTGGAAAGACTTCAATACTTATCAATATGAAGATATTCATAAGTGACTGAAGAAACCCTAGATTTTAATCTTCTACAGGGCTGGAACTACTAAGATTTCTGTAAATAATTTATCACACAAGGGTGAAAAGAAATTCCTTGTTGAAGTCCCACATACCTAAAGAAGAATCCCGGAGAATTAGCTTGGGAAAAATCTGAGAAGAGATGGATGCCCTAGTTCCTGGCTTGAGATGAAAAATTCTGAACTTTATGTACTGCTCCAGTATGTCTTAGAGAGAAAGAGAGGAGAACTTCATTCCATTCCCTTAATTCCCCTCTAAACGCACCGCATAATGATGTAGTTTAGGTGCTAGGAGCTTAGGATTTTACAAATATGCCCTTGGGTAACAGTTTCAAAATCTGACTATCCAGCTCCAACGAGCATCATAATGAGTCATTTGTTGTGACCGCAACTTTTTGGAGCCAGTCGTTGTATCTAGTCTAGAATTTTCCCTTTTATGGATCCTCACGACGGGAGACATAATGACTCGTTGGTTGGAACAATAGGTTGTTGCCACTACTCGTCATAGCTACTGGGAATTCTGAATGATTTCTGGACCTGACCAACGGATGGGAACAATGACCCGTTAGGTGGGACAATGAGTCGATGATTCCACTCATTGTTACTGAAAGAGTTTTGAATAGGTTCTGGATCTCTCCAACGAACGGACACGACGACCCGTTGTCTGAAACAATGGATAATTTTTTCCAACCTTTATCACTGGAGAGAATTCTACTCTTTCTAGAGTCCCTCTAATGGCTCACTATGGTGAGTCGTTTAAGCTAACAACGACTTGTTTTCTGGCTCATTATTAAAAGAAGGTTTTTGATCACATTCTGTGATCGAAAAGATGGGAAACACGACAACTCATCACCACCAACGATGAGTCATTGGACCACCCATTGAATCTGAGGATTGAAAGCTGCAGGGCTGACAATGACTTAAACAATGGTCATTGTTACTGACAATGACTCATTGGTAGAGTCATTCTGAGATAAATTTTTTCTATCTTTTCATTCCAAGTCTGGGTTTTGTCTAAGAAACTTTTGGTGTGTTATAATATCTCCCCCTTGGGAACATTCGTCTTCAAATAAAGGCTAAGTAAGTTGAAAGACTGTGGAAAGAGCTGCAATCCCGAATGGAAGAGTATAAACTGATTTACTAAAGGAGTGACTGACTCCAAACGAGGTAGACATACTAACTAAGCTTATGCAACTAGAGTCCATACTAAAACATGAATAGAGCTTATGAGTATGGAACTAAATAGAGTACTGAGGATGAACTTAGTACTTGATGCTGAAGCTGAGCTGAAAGGGAATATGTGAGGGTATTTAGCCATCATGTCTACTTCTACTTCCCATGTAGTTTCCTCACCTAGCTGGTTCCTCCATAAAATATTTACTGAAGCTAACTCTTTGTTCCTCAGCTTACGAACCTGGCGGTCTAGGATATGAACTGGAACTTCTTCGTAAGAGAGACTGTCCTTTGCACCAACACTCTCTAGAGGCACTAATGAGGTCAGATCATCAATGCATTTCTTCAACAAGGATACATGGAAGGTTGGGTGCACCGATGCTAACTCCGCAGGAAACCCCAGCTCATAAGCTACATTGCCAATGCATCTAAGGATTCTATAAGGACCAATATATCTAGGACTGAGCTTTCCTTTCTTCCCCAACCTTATCACCCCTTTCATAGGTGAAATTTTCAGATATACCCAATCATCCACAACAAACTCTAGCTCCCTTCTCCTTACATCTGCATATGATTTATGTTAGCCTTGAGCTATTTTCAGCCATTCCCTATTAAGCTGAACCTTGTGCATAGGCTCATGTACCGAATCAGGTCGTACTAAGGTATCCTTACCAACCTCAAACCACCCTATAGGAGATTTGCACCCCTACCACATAATGCCGTTAACGGGACTATCTGAATACTAGAGTGGTAGTTATTGTTGTATGCAAACTCAATGAGAGGTAGGTGATCATCCCAACTGCCCTTGAAATCGATCAAGCAAGCCCTAAATATATCCTCCAATTTCTGAATAGTCCACTCAGGCTGGCCATTTGTTTGTGGGTTAAGAGCTATGCTGAGCTTGACATAAGTTCCAAGTCCTTTCTGGAATGACTTCCATAACTGTGAGGTGAATTGAGTATCTCTATCTGAAATGATAGATAAGGGAACTCCATGCAATCTGATTAACTCCCAGATGTACAATCTAGCAGAATCCTCTGTTGAGTCTGTGGTCTTAACTGGTAGGAAATGTGCTAACTTAGTCGTCAAGTCTACAATCACCCAAATTGAGTCATGTTGTCGGTGCATACGAGGTAGACCTGTAGTGAAGTCCATGTTCACTTCTTCCCACTTCCAAGTAGGAATGCTAATATCCTGAGTCATACCCACAGGTCTTTGATGTTCAACCTTGAGCTATTGGAAATTTGGACACAACCATAAATTTTGTAATGTCCTTCTTCATGCCATTCCACCAGTAGACTTCCTGTAGATCATGGTACATCTTGGTGGAACCTGGGTGGATAGTATCTGGTGATGTGAGCTTTCCTCAGTATCTGCTGCCTCAAGTCATCTACATCTAAACCACACAAACAGAGCACACCATCTCCCCCTTTGGAGAAAGCTTCCACCTTTTTCTTTATCTTCCTTTAACCTGATTAGAATTGGGTCTTCATCCTGCTTTGATTTAACCTCTACCATCAGGGAAGATTCAGACCCATTCTAGAATACAACTCCAACTTTTGCTGAGTCAACCAACTAGACCCCTAACAAAGCCAGTCTATGAACATCTCTAAATAACTCTTTCTTATCGTCCTCAACATAATCAACACTCCCCATAGAAAATCTGCTGAGAGCATCAACCACTGTATTGGCCTTACGCGGGTGGAACAAGACGCTTATGTCGTAGTCTTTCAACAACTCTAAATGCTTTATTTGATATAAATTCAATTCCTTCTAACTAAACACATACTATGGGCTCTTGTGATCCATGAAAACATCCACATGAACCCCATAAAGGTAGTGCCTCCAAATCTTCAAGGCAAATACTACCGCTGCCAGTTCAAGATCATGATAGTTCTTATGAACCTTGAGCTGTTTGGAAACAAAAGCTATGACCTAACCACGCTGGATCATAACACAACCAAGGGAAACTTTGGAGGCATCACAATAGATCACAAACCCATCTGAATCATCTAGTAGAGTCAGAACTAGGCTATAGTGAGTCGAGTCTTCAACTCCTAAAAGCTCTTCTCACATGCATCAGACCACTAAAACTACCTTATTTTGGGTTAGTCTGGTCAAAGGAGAGGCAAAGGAGGTGTAATGCCCCAGAAACTCAAAGATTAGTTTGGGGACTTAAATTAGAAAATCTGGAAGTCCGCAGAAAATGCTTCAGGACGGTTCCCCTAACGACTCGTTAGGTCAGTCATGGGAAGGGGGATTGAGAATGAAAACGGATAGACAGTGTACCCCAAGAGTCCTCACCATGACTCATTATGGGACACCACAAGTCGTGGTGTCACCCATGGGGAGCTTCCGACTTTTGGGCAGTATGGTCCACGACAAGTGAGCACGAGTCATGGTCACTCACCACGACTTATTAGGTCCTTGAGGGATTTCAAGACAGTGTACTCAAAAAGTGAGACCACGAGTCGTGGTCACTGACCATGACCCGTTAGGACCCCTTGACAATTGTTCCCGCGATTTTTTAAGTTTTTTTTAGTAATTTCCTACTCTCCAAAACTTTAAATTGTGTATTTTGAGACGTAATTTCAGACCTATTAGTGGGAATGAACGACCTCTCCCCCCATTCCCCATGTTCATTTTCAAAAAAGTCATCGAAGAGTCTCTCAAGAACTTTCAAGCAAGCTTAGGATTTCCTCCATTGCAGTAGTTCGAGTTTTCTTCTCCGGGAAATTTTTAGTCAGGTATGCGGGAATTCAACAAGGGAATAGTTCGTCCATTGTGTCCCCCAAAATCTTCTTATAGTTTCTCTATCAGTCTTAGCCCTGAGTTTTTGAGTATGAAAAGATAACATGTTTGTTTTTCGTCGATTTCAGCTGGAATGATATTCATGCTTATTGTTGATATGTTCTCCATCAGCTCCTGACCAAATTGTTGATGTTCCTGCAAAAGTGAATTTAAGCCTTGGGTTTTCGAATGAACATATTGATACATTAAATTCCCCATGGTTTGTGAAGTGTGATTTGGGATGATTTTCTAGTATTCCTTATTTTTTAGATGTTGAGTAATTACTCCCTTGGTAAGAATGATTTCAACCAGTGCACGATGATAAAACTTTAATTCAGCTTGCCGGATGAGAATTTCCTATTTTCTTGAAATTTTTGTCGTATTGTGGATTCCCGTGTTGTTTGAATAAGTTGAATTCTCTATTAGCTTCTTGGTAGTTCAGTTAAGTTATAACGTAGAATCTCCTCAGAAATATTCAGAAATTTTCAACTGATCAGTTTGACTATAGAAATTCCTGAGGTGTTAGTACCACCTCCTAGTTATTAGAATAAGATTTGGAACTCATTTGTTGGTCCACCAGGCTGTCATGATATTTTAGATATATAAATAGCTCTTACTATCCTTAGGACCACAGTTCAGATTATAGTTTGTTCATAGAGGGTTACGATTCGTCTAGATAAGCATCTCTGACTAGTCTAGAACCTAGTTTCAGAATCTAGTCCAATAAGACTCTCTGTGTACTATCAGTTATACATCCCTGACTAGTCTTGGACCCCAGTTTGAAGCTGTCAACTTAGTATTTAGTTTAGGTAGTCCAGCAAGAGCAGGACTTAGCGCCGAGAAGTACGGGGTTCCAGCACACCCAAGTTCCCAGAACTACGTTGCTAGTGTAGGTTGCAGTATTTATTGGCCTGATTGGCCCCAGAATTTTGTGATCACCCAGTTCATGCCTTTATAACCTAGAAAGGTATATTGGGTCCTACCGTTGGGGTGTATACATTATACTCCACGTCTAGCTTACGTGGTTATATGTCAGTTAAAAACTCTCCCACTAGTCAGCTCAGTCCCGTCTCAATATAAGCAGTTCAGTTCATTTTAAGCTCTATCATCTTAGATCAGTTCAACATAGTATCTCAGTTTCGGATCTTTCAGACTTAGGACATGTCTTTGATCATTAGTCAGGGTCATCTTGACCATCTTAGTTTATTATAGTTATTCAGCTCAGTATATTAGTTGGTCTTTGCATGTCATTTTCAGCTTAGTCTTTTATATTCTATTATGTTCTCTCCTGTTTACTCAGTACATTCAAAGTACCGACGCATACTTTTATGCTATATCATTTCATGATATAGCCGCAGGTGCTCAGACCCAACACCGTTAGTCAATTCCGTTCAGGTCTCTCTCCCAGCAGCATAAGCGTGAGTCCTCATCTATCGAGGATGTTATTTCATTTATTTTAGTTTCCTTTATTATTAATTCAGTTAGACTTAGAGTTAGCTGGGGGCTTGTCCCAACAACTCCTCAGTTAGATGGATTTCAAACACAAACATGGTTTCAGTTTATTATTGTTGTTCAGATATTTTAAGCTATGTGATTCAGAATTTCTTTCATGAATGTCTTATGTTATTATTTTAAGGCTTCCTCTTTATGTTTACTCAAAATTCTAGTGTATTATAGACCAAGGGTTGACTTGGGGTTACTTGTGGCTCCAAGTACCATGTTACGCCCAGGGTGTAGACTCGGGGTGTGACAAACTTGGTATTAGAGCCCTAGATTTAGAGTATCCTCGGAATTTATAAAAGCCATATAAAGTAGAGTCCTTTTCATAGGTTTGAAACGTGCCACACTTATGATGAGGAGGCTACAAGATGTTATTAGGAAAATTCTCTTTTGTTCATACTCTTTATCGTGCGTCCCGTTAGGATAGGAGGGGTGGAGCATCTGGCACTCACTCTCAGAGCCACAACGCCAGAAACAGATATCTAGCTTGCCCCAAGTGTGGAAAGAACCACCAGGAGAGTGCCTTTAGTGTCGAGAGGGCTGTTTTAGTTGTGGACAACTCGGACATCGGCTCAGGGAGTGCCCTTCAGCTGGGAGAGGGAGATCATAATCCACCATATCATCAGCTCCAGCAGGTCGACCAGCCTAGTAGGCCAACAAATTAGGTACGAATAGCGGGCAGTGCCATAACCATTTTATGCATTGTCTTCCCGTCAGGATCAGGAGAACTCACCTGACGTAGTCACAGGTATGTTACGTCTCTTTCATCTAGACGTGTATGCCTCCTAGATCCAGGAGATACTCTTTCATTTGTGACTCTCTACATAGAAATCTAGTTCAATATAAGTCCAAAGGTCCTCTCAGAACCATTCTCAGTCTCCACCCCAGTTGGCGATTCAGTTAGAACCAGCCGGGTGTATAGAACTGCCAAGTCTCAGCCCTGAGTAAAGTCATTCCAGCTAATCTCGTAGAGTTAGACATGGTTGACTTTGACCTTATTCTCGGCATGTATTGGTTACACTCCTTCTTTGGCTCAGTTGACTGCAGAACTAGAGTGGTCAAGTTCCAGTTTCCAAATGAACCAGTGTTAGAATGGATGGGCAGTAGTGCAGCGCCTAAGGGCAGGTTTATTTCCTACCTTAAGACCCACAAACTCATCTCCAAGGGATGTATTTATCACCTAGTTTGGGTCAAGCATTCCAAATCTGAGACCCCAACTATCCAGTCAGTCCCAGTGGTCAACGAGTTCCCAAATGTATTACCTTAGGATCTTCCTGGAGTTCCCCCTGAACGGGAAATAGACTTCGGGATAGACCTTCTCCCAGATACTCAGCCTATCTCCATCCCTCCTTATAGAATGGCTTTAGCTAAGCTTAAGGAGTTGAAGGAACAACTAAAAGATATTCTTGACAAGGGTTTTATCAGACCTAACACCTCTCCCTGGGTGCCCCGGTATTATTCGTGCGTAAGAAGGACGACACCCTCAGAATGTGCATAGATTACTGTCAGCTGAACAAGGTCATAGTCAACAACAGGTATCCCCTACCCAGAATGGACGACCTTTTTGACCAACTTCAGGGAGCCAATTGTTTCTCGAAGGTAGATCTCAGGTCGGGATCCATCAGCTTAGGGTCAGAGAATGTGACCTATCGAAAACAACATTCAGAACTTGGTATGGTCACTACGAATTTGTGGTGATGTCCTTCAGGCTAACAAATGCCCTCGCAACCTTCATGGACCTGATAAATAGAGTATTCAAACAGTATCTGGATATGTTCGTCACTGTATTTATCGACGACATTCTAGTATACTCTAGAAATGAGAAAGAGCATGCCAATCACCAGAGATTAGTATTGCAAACACTTAGAGACTGCCAGTTGTCCGCCAAGTGCAGCAAGTGCGAATTCTAGTTAAAATTCGTGACTTTTCTGGGTCATGTGGTCTCGGGTGAGGAAATAGAGGTAGATCCTCATAAGATAGCAGTAGTAAAATATTGGCCCAGACCTACCTCTCCTATGGAAAGCAAGAGTTTTCTCGACTTAGCGGGTTATTATCAATAATTCATGGAGGGATTCTCCTCTATAGCATCTCCTCTGACTAAGTTAACTAAGAAGAAGGTGAAATTTCAGTGGTCGGACGCATGTGAGAAGAGTTTCCAGGAGTTGAAGACTCGACTCACTACCGCTCTAGTTTTGACCTTGCCAAGAGGAACCGATGGGTTGGTTTTCTATTGCGATGCTTCCAGAGTTGGATTTGGACGCGTTCTAATGCAGCGAGGCAAAATGATAACCTACGCCTCCTGACAATTCAAAGTTCATGAGAAGAACTATCCAACTCATGATTTATAGTTGGCAGCGGTGGTGTTTGCATTAGAAATATGGAGACATTACTTATATGGAGCTCATGTGGATGTGTTTCCAGATCACAAGAGCTTTCGGTATGCGTTCAGTCAGAAGGACCTAAATCTGTGTCAGAGAAGGTGGTTGGAACTACTACAGGACTATGACATGAACGTGTTGTATCACTCGAGCAAGGCCAATGTGGTGGTTGACGCCCTAAGCAGACGGTCCATGGGGAGTGTGGCTTTCATTGAGGATGACAAAAAGGAGTTAGCGAAGGATATTCAGAGACTAGCCCAGTTAGGGTGCAGTTGGTGGATCCAGCTGAAGGTGGAGTAGTGGTGCAAAGCGGGTCAGACTCTGCTTTGGTTGTGGAAGTCAAGTCCAGACATGATGAAGATCCCATCCTTCTTAAACTTAAAGAAGCAGTTCTCAGGAAGGACTTTGAGGTTTTCTCCCAAGGGGGAGATGGAGTGCTCCGTTACTAGGGCAGGTTGTGTGGATGTTTGTGAGTTGAGACAGAAGATACTGGCTAAACCACACAATTCTAGATATTCCATTCACCATGGTGCTACCAAGATGTATCGTGATTTACGGAATATCTACTGGTGGAATGGCATGAAAAGAGATATTGCTGAATTTGTAGCCAAGTACCCGAACTGCCAACAAGTTAAAGTAGTCTACACTAGAGACCAGGAGGTACTCAGGATATTAGCATACCTACGTAGAAGTGGAAAGAAGTAAATATGGACTTCATTATGGTCTACCTCTCATCGACAACATGACTCAATCTGGGTAGTAGTAGATCGGATGGCTAAGTCAGCAGACTTCCTCCCGGTCAAAATGACATATTCAGCTGCGGACTATACCAGACTTTACATCTGAGAGTTAGTCAGACTTCATGGGGTGCCATTAGCTATCATTTAAAATATAGAAACTCAGTTCACCTTACACTTCTAGAAGTCTTTTCAGAAGGGAGTAGGCACGCGGGTCAAGCTCAACACAACTTTTCATCCGCAGACAGATGGGCAAGCTGAGTGGACTATTCAAACCCTAGAAGATATGTTGAGAGCATGCGTGATAGATTTTAAGGGTAATTAGGATGACCATTTGCTTTTTATTGAGTTTGCGTATAGCAACGTTACCACTCCAGCATTCAGATGGCCCCGTTTGAGGCATTGTATGGTAGGAGGTGCAGATCTCCTATCGGGTGGTTTGAAGTGGGTGAAGCTGCTATAATCGGGCCAGACCTGGTTAAAAAAGTTATGCAGAAGGTACAACTCATCAGAGAAAGATTGAAAACAACTCAGAGCCGTTAGAAATCTTATGCGGATGTGAGGAGAAGAGAATTGGAGTTCGCTGTGGATGATTGGGTTTACTTGAAAAGTTTGCCCATGAAAGGGGTGATGAGATTTGGAAAGAAAGGAAAGCTCAGTCCAAGGTATGTGGCACCCTATAGGATTCGGAGGCGAATTGGCAAAGTAGCTTATGAACTGGAGTTACCTACAAAATTGGCATCCGTGCACCCCGTATTCCATGTGTCACTCTTGAAGAAGTGCATCGGAGATCCAACAGTGGTGCCACTGG
>JACEIK010002457.1:169809-182043 GCA_018107945.1 Datura stramonium
CAACATGCATCTTAGCTTCCTAAAATTACATTTTTCCTGCAAAACAACACTAATCATGTTGGTTAGTATAAATTCACATTTTAACTACAAATTACAGGAGCATGCACAAATATCGATGGATAAACAAGACGAAATAAACCATTTGAGTATCACTTGGGCATATAATTCTGCCCAAGATCACCTAGCATTCTGACTAAGACTAAACTTATATGATTCTGGAGAGATTATAGTTCTAACTGGTCTAGACTACTAGCAGCTAATAGAGCTCAACTTATCCCAACAATACTGGAATTTCATAATATAGAGCAATTTCAAGGATTCTAGGAATTTCATTCAACAGGGATAACGTCATTCTCGTTACTGGAATATCTACGCCACACATATATAAATATATAAAAAATTCTAGAAAATTCAACCCATAGCATTCTTCATTCACTAGAGGAATTTTAACAAACAAAATTCATAACTCAAAAGTTAGGGCTTAGATTCCCTTATGTATAAACACTGATAATTCGATAGGAATTTATGGGGATCATATCAAAAATATTGTCAGGTGTTCCTAATAGGTGACCTAACATCTCATTACCAGGTCCAACGAGTTGTTGGGTCCTCCCGTCAAGTTCACTGGAAAATTTCTACTGACTCCTGATGGGCACATGACGAGTCGTCATGACTGGAAATGATTTGTCGTGTCGTCCATCAGGTGCACTGGTAAGAAAGTTAGAAAGGACTGGAACGAAGGACCTGACGAGTCGTAGGGCCTGACAACGACTAGTGCGGCTGTCCGTTAGGAACACTGAAATATACTCTTGGAATTCTTCAAACGGTTGACCTGACAAGTCGTTGGGTCCTTTAACGACCCGTTAGGGTTGGTCGTTCTGCAACTTTTCTGAAGTTTTCCATATTTTCTGATTTATGTCCCGGATAATTATTTTGCGCTTCTGGGGGATTACACCTTTGGGTGCTCCGGTCTTATTTGTCTTAAAGAATGAAGGGTTGCTCAAAATATGTATCGGCTACCACCAACTTATATAAAGTGACCATCAAAAATAAATATCCTTTTCAAAGGATTGATGATTTATTTGATCGAATTCATGTAGAAAATTTCTTTTCTAAGATTAACCAGTGCTCAGGGTATCATCAGCTGAAGATAAACAAGCAAGATATTCCAAAAGTAGCTTTTCATACCCACTATAGTCATTTTAAACTTTTGATGATGTCCTTTGTCTTGACTAATGCACCAACTGCATTTATGAACTTGGTGAATCACATTTTTAAGTATTTTACAGATTGATTCATTATTGTGTTCATTGATGATATTTTCATTTACTTGAAAAGTTGCCAAGAGAATGTGAATCACTTAAGAATAGCTTTACGAACACTTAAGGAGAATGAGCATTATTTTCAATTCTCTAAGTGTGAATTTTGGCTTAATTTTTAGGCATTTTTGGTTCATCTGATATCTAGTGATGGTATTAAGGTTGGTCTTCAGAAGAATGAAGTAGTTAAGAATTGGGTGAGGCCCACAAGTGCGAAAGATATTTGTAGCCTCTTGGGTTTGGTTGGTTTGCACCAGAAGTTCATAGAAGGATTTTCATCCATAGCTGCACCATTCACTAAATTACCTTAGAAGACTGCTAAATTCGAGTAGTCCAAGGCATGTGAAAAGAGTTTTCAAGAGATAAATGTGAGGTTGACTTTTCAACTCCTATTTTAACTCTGCCTTCAGGATCTGGCGGTTACGTGGTGTATTGTGATACTTCTAGAGTTGTATTTGATTGTATGTTGATGTAAAAGAGTAAACTAATTGCCTCTGATTCGCGTCGGTTGAATAAATATGAGAAGAATTATCCAGCTCATGATTTGAAGTTAGTTGTTGTAATATTTGTGCTAAAGATTTGGCGTCCCTATTTGTATGGTGAGCATGATGATGTGTTCACTGATCATAAGAGCTTGCAGTAAATGATTAAGCATCGAGAGTTGAATCACAAACAACGAAGGTGTCTAGAGTTATTGAAAAATTACATCTTGAATATTTTGTATCATCCTGATAAGGCTAATGTTGTTGTTGATGCTTTAAGTCATAAGTCTATGGGTACCTTAGCGTATCTCCGATCCCATGAAATGTCAATGTACAGAGAGATTCGAAGACTTGCTAGTCTTGGAGCTTAGCTGGATGAGATTGATGGTGATGAGTTGGTTGGGATCACTCAATCACGACCTGATATCATGGATCGAATCAAGTCCAAACAATATGAAGATGAACACCTAGTAAAGCTAAGAAATGGAGTGCAAAATGGTAAATACACTTTATTCGCAATTGATATAGTCGATACTATTTTGATATTTTCATATATCAATGGTCTTTGGAAAGAATTGATGGAGGAAGCTCATAGCTTCAAATATTCTATGCATCTGGGATCCACCAAGATGTATAAAGATCTGAAACAACACTATTGGTGGAAGAGCATAAAAGTTGGTATATTCAATTTTATGGCTAAGTGTTTGAATTATCAACAAGTAAAGGCTGACATCAGCGACCCGTTGACCTGGCTTAGAATATTAAAATCCCCCAATGGGAATGGGAGATGATTAATATGGACTTTATTGTAGTTTTACATGGCACAAGGACCAAGCACTATTCGATCTGGGTGATTGTGGATAGGTTTATGAAATATGCACATTTTCTTTTTGTGAAGACGACTGATACAGTGACTTATTATGCTAAGATATATTTCAAAGAGATACTGAGACTATAAGGTATTCCAAAATACATTACTTCAGACAGAGGTACTCAAATTACTTCTCATTTTTGGAAGTCATTCGTAGAGAGGCTGGGAACTTGTGTCAAGTTGAGCACAACTTTCTACCCTCATATAGATGGCAAGCAGAACAAACTATCCAGACTCTCGAGGACATGTTGAGAGCATGTGTGATTAATTTTGGAGGTAATTGGCATGAACACTTGTCTCTTGTCGAATTCACATATGTCAAGCATCCAAATGAATCTCTCTATGGGCGACATCATAGATCTCCAATTGGTTGATTCAATCCAATAAAGGTAGAATTATTGGGTTTTGATTCATTTCATAAATTTATCGATAAAGTAAACCTTATTATGAGTCGACTCAGAACATCTCAAAATCGATAAAAGTCTTATACTGACATGAGACATCGCGAGCTGAAATTTATTGTGGGTGACTAAGTGTTTTTGAAGGTTTCATATATGAAAGGTGTCATACGTTTCAATAGGAAGTAAAAGCTTAGTCCTTGATTTATTGATCCCTATGAAATTGTAAAGAGAATTGGAAAAGTGGCTTATGAAATAAAATTACCACTGGAGATGTCTATGTTGCATCATGTCTTTCTTGTATCTATGTTGAGGTTGTATAGAACTGACTCATCTCATATATTGTCTCATGAGGAAATTGAAATAAATGAGTAATTGTCTTATGAAGAGGAACCTGTGCAAATCCTAAATCATCAAATTAGAAAGCTGAGAATCAAAGATGTAACTTTAGTTAAAATGTTGTGGCAAAATCATGACACCAAGAAAGCATCTTGGGAAGCGGAGGAGGATATGAAAAAGAGATATCCTTACCTGTTACCCATTTCAAGTATGTGTTAAATCGCTTATTTATCGCATTTTTGCAAATGTTCATTGGAGATATGAAATTTCTTTCTTGTTATGAATTGGTGACTTTGATTGTGGGAGTCATTGTGAATGTGAGGGCCATGTCATTGATTTTTGTGTTTTTAGTTGAATTATAAATATTGGAATTTTCTCTATTTATAAGAAAACTCTGATAATTTTTTTACAAATTTAGGGAGCTAGTCAAATTCTAGGTTATAATTCAAAATCGAGGATGAACTTTTTCCAGGGGGAGATAATGCAACACCATGTGTTTCCATTTAGGTTGGAACTCATTAAATGCTTTGGATAGAAACCAACGCTATAATAAATGTATTATATTTATCCTAAACTCTTCAATTAAATCTATTTTAGGTGTAAAGGTTTTCATAAGGCCAAGGCAAGTTGAAAAGTGCAAGCAAAATCAAGAATTCCAAATGAATTTGCATAAGGTCTTAATTCGAGCACACATAATCCTTAATTGGTTGGAATCTCGAAGAAGCCTATTCATGAAAGTTTTAGTCCTTTGAAATATTTTTTCAACCATATAGACATCAGGTTATTCCAAGTTGCAATCAAAAGGTTGTGCACGTTTTACTAAATGTTGTTCGGGTGGCAGTAAATCTGGCGTATGGCTCGTTATACCAAATATATGGCTGCATATTGAACCGTAATTAGGAAAAAAATGTCAATCCACTGGAATCAAATGGCGTAGATGACATATGGACCGTATACCAAATTTACGGCTCGTATATGGTGTCGTACATGACATATGGGTCATATATCAGATATATGAATCATAATAAGGTGTAATCGAGGGTATGTCTAATATATATCAGTGCATATCTAAAGAATTTACACCTCCAAAGTAGATATACGGACCTTAGGTCAAATGTACAGTCCGTATGTGGCATATGTAAGTCAAAATTTTCTAGAAAACCTATATATACCTATTTTAGTCAAATTTTCATTCTACTTCGATTTTGGCTGACTTTTGAGAAATAAAACAACCTAGAACTTCCTATAATCATCTAAGATGAGTTCCTAATCTATTCCCATGATTATTATATCAAATTAACAACAATTAATGCTAGAATCATTATCCCAATTCTTAGATTTCACGAATCAAATTCAAGTGCGATTAGAAGAGATTCTTGGAGAATCTTCATGAGGTAATTCTCTTGATTAATTATTGTGATCAAAGTGTTAACTAGAGTTTGAGTGTCCAATTAAAATACATTATTAACAATGATGATTCTTAAATTGGTCATACATATGAATTTTATCCTAGAACCCTAGTTTTTCAAAAAGTGTGGGAATTCATGAGAACTAATCAAAGATCTAAAATTATCATCAAAATTAATTGTAGAGTCATCGTTGTACATTATTGAACACACTTATAGCATTTTTAGTGTAATTTTAGGTATGTATCATTTTGAACATACTTTTGACTACAAAAAAATTTTGAATAAGACTTCATATGCATGTGGGACAAGCTCGTATTGAGTATTCATATTTATTTTATTTATATTATGCTATATGTATGAAAACATATTGTTTTCTATGAATGAAATATGTTGAATTGCATTTAAAATAATAAATTTTCACATATTTTTGCTCTATAAATAAGCAGTTGATTTGAAACATAATTTATTTATTTAAATATGGTTTCTAAACTTGAGCAAAGATCTTTATATACATCCATTATTGAGATGATGATTTTGAACGTTTTTCGGCTAATATGTTATTATTTGTGTTTGAACTTGTAGGCAAGTTATGCTATTTCAGAGGACAAATTGTCGTTATGGATCCTAACAAAATAAATTATTGTATCAGTCCAGAAAATGATTGACCTTCGATGGATAATATTTCTGCAATAAAATAAATTTCTGTGTCGGTCTAGATGACGATTGACCTCCAAGGAACAATGTTTCCCTGTGAAACACTTTCAAAAATGGATCCTACTTACGGCTCTCTCATTTTCTTCTTGTTTGATTCGCCCCTAAATTAGCAGGTGTTTACTTTCTGATTTACTTTCTGCTGGAGAAATATGAGATTTTCTACTAATTTTAGCCTGGAACGATCTGATGCAATTTTTGGATCAAAATGGCCTGAAGTTATTAATTTTTCATCACTGATGATTTCTCTAAGTTTCATGATTTACTTTATCATTAAATTTGAATTATTTCGCTACAACTATTTTATACTAATTAATATTATTATTATTATCATAATTATTGTTATTATATGAATTGTTACCCCAAGACATTCGTTGAGTATCCAGTGTTCAAGCATATCATCTTTATTTTTGGTGGAGCATTATGTAACGAGGAGGAGGAGGAGGTTCTAACTTTACGAGACGCTTAGGAGGGACTTGCTATTAATCAGACTTTGGTTAGCCTACATTCTTGTTCATGGGCTTCATTGATTATTTTACTTGATTTATTAGATTTTCGAGTTGTGTCTCAAGTTAGTTATCCTTTTCTTAGAGTTTCTATAGATAGATATTGCGTCGTGGGGGTTACTTGAGTTATTGATTGACTCGTTGGGGCATACTTCTATTTTTAACTTCTAGATAAATATTCACATTTTTGAAATTAATATTTATTTTATTTAATTAATTGTCTTAATTTATATATACATAATTGGATTAAGTAATAATGATAGGGAAACTATATGAACCATCATACCCATAAGATGCTTTCAATGTGGTTCTGTAACATCATATGACTGTTGCGTGAAGTTCGAATTTGGGGTGTGACAGGTGTTTAAGTCATTTATTCTAAATAGGACTTCGAGGTTGTTCAAAGTATGGAGTTAAAGTTTCATTTAAAGTGAAGGCACTACCAACTTTTGAGTCTTGATTAGGAAAAAAATGACTAGGATACATTCTTCTTAAAAGAAATAGAGCTAGTGATATGTTAGAATTAATTCATTTTTTTGTGCGTGGTAAATTGAAATCTAGGAAAGATGTGATTTGAGTATTCTATAACATTCCCAGAAAATTAGTCATGATATAAATGTAATCTTTTGATGCTACGCAAATTCTAATGCTTCGATAATAAGGTTTTTAAGGCAGAATAGAAAAGCGTCATGAAAAATATATTAAGTTAATGCAATCTTATCATAGTGGCAAATACCTTTTTGCAGAGTTCATTATTTACTTATCAAATAGAGAAATTGCATTTTAATTGTCTATATCGTATACTCTTCAATAGATTAGTATAGACGAGAAAAGAAATAAGGATCTTATGGAGATGCTAAGATTAATGATTAATTATTTGATTTTACTTTTTTCATCTTTGGATATTCCTTAGAAACTATAAATTACATTCTTAATTTAGTTCCTTATAAAATTAGTAGTTTTGGCTCCTACATAACTGCGGATTAGATGTAAACTCAATCTACGATATGTTCTAATATGGGGTTGTCCAGCACAAATGCTAAAAGAAAAAATAGATAAATTGAAATTAAGAATGGATGTGCATATGTGTTTGTTGGATATCCAAGTGAACAAAGGAGGTTTATTTTACTATCCTAAAGAAAATGAGAAAATTATTAATGCAAATGTCAGATTTCTAGAAAATAACCATTTAGCAGATCATGTTCCTAAAGGTGGACTTATTTTACGGGAATTGAGAAAAGAAGTAACATATTAATCATTTGAAAATTCAGAAGTTCAAGAACATCTAACTGATAAGTCAGAATTGACATTCCAGTGTATTTAAATAGTGGGAGATACATTAATAGATGTAAGAAAATTTACTACCTCAAAATAGCAGGAGTGATGTTGAGCAAATAACACTATATGAAATCCTTAATATTTCAAAAAAATAATGAAGAATATATTAAGACTCAAGAACGTGATAGTGTGACTATAGTAGAGATAGTACTTAAGCGTAGCTATGAGAACAATAAGCAAGATCGATTTGATTTATATGTCTGGGAGAGTTTCATGATGGAATCCTGAAAATACCTACACTCTTGGGAGAGTTTCATGATTGAATCCATGAAGATCTTAGTCAAGAAATGGTCAATTGCGTTCAAGCACTACTAGAAGAAATTGCACTATAAAATAACTTGGAAAGTTCTTTTTGCAGAGAGCTTATTGGCAGAGACTTTTGATAGTCGGGTAAAAAGAATCTATGAAAGTTTGATGCGTGGTTAAAAGTATATGGGAGATTGTTGGGATATATTGTAATGACCCGTCCAATCGTTATAGAGCCTCGATGACATTGGCGTAAGGATTCAAAATTTTGGGGGTCTAGCTTTTTTTAAAAAAGATAAGAGATTGCTTTATTAATTGACTTGGGAGCTGATTCAAAATCCCAGGCAACAGGACCGCCGTGGCGAAGGATCCTTTTCCATAACGGGACCGCTGCAGCAGACGATGCAAGGTAGAAAGTAAATTTAAGTCAAAATTTGGGGGTTTTCACCCCATTATTGTGAGGCCCAAACTTTGAGAGCAGAAGGGCAACTTTCTAAGGGATAAGTAGTTTTTCCTTCCCTGAGCTATGAGTTCTAACTATTTCTTTCTCTTATTCGAGACCTAACACCCAGAATCATAGATAGTCTCTAATGATGAATTCCTAGCTAACAAACCTAGATTTGTGAAAAAGATAACTCTTTCTTTCCCTTATTCGAGACCTAACACCCAGAATCATAGATAGTCTCTAATGGTGAATTATTAGCTAACAAACCTAGGTTTGTGAAAACTAGGGTTAGGGTTATGGTAATGATTGGGTGTTAATTCTTAGGCCTAAAAATAATAAATTAACACTTTCTAGGGTGAATGAGATTATAGAACATTGTTTTGGTGATAGTTTGAGACCTAGAATTCGGTGGATTGAAACTCCTAACCTTAAAAACTGCTTTAAGAGAATTAGAGGAGTAAAAACTCCATGAACTATGTTCGAAGGATCATTGAAGATTTGGGTTATGATAATTTAGCCTATCATTATCAAATTAGACCGTAAACAACGGGTAAAATTGAGTGGGTTGAGTTCCCAAATCTTTGAATAAAAGAAGTAACCTATTGATGGATTCCTTAATGTCTTATTTCTAGACTTTGAATGTTCGGAGGCTTGAAAAAATGCAAGCTCCCGTGGAGTAGCTGCATATTCCAGTTTTGCGATCCGGGTAGGTTATGCCTTACCTTTGTGTTAGATTGTAATTAGTGAATCGTTTACATGTGTACTATTAATGTATAATTGATTAGGATAGAGGGATCATAAAATATGATGGTGTGATGAAAGATTTATAGTGACGTAACTATAAGATTGGAGGATTAATTCTAAGTACGGGATCATGTGGAAAAGTGAAACCTAGTTGATAATTAATTATTGTTAAAATACTCTTGATGTGATATTTTTGATAATATGTTTTTTGATGTTATGTTCTTGATAGTGGAGTCTTGAGGTGATATTCTTGATGGCATGTTTTGATGACATGCAATTGTGGTTGTTCTTGATTGTATATTTTTTGTGGTATAATCTTGGGTGAATAATTGTAATAGTATGAATAAGAAAAAAGTGAGGTGATTAGACCTTTTTTGACTATATGAGCTTAATACTGCAATTTAATTGTTAAAACGAAAATGTAAGGTTAGTAGTATAATTAACTAGCTTAAAACAAATTCGAGATAAGGAAAGAACGAGTGACTATGAGAACTCGTAGTAGCAATATTATGTAATTAAATCTGAATTATGTTAAAATGATTATTGTACATTAAAGAAGTTTCTTTGTGAATGAATGTGTTAAAGAGACGATGATGGGCCCTAGTAAGTTGTCTTGAAATGGGGACTAATATGAATAATATGTTGGTCAATATTCAAAGAACCTGATTATGTGATAGATCCTTATGTGAGAGGGTAGGAAAGGTTGAACCGAAAAATTATGAAGGTTAGTTTGGTATGTTTATTTATTATGATAGATGACGCGATAATAGGCTAATTGATAGATAACTAAAAAGATAGCAAGTTACAGCTATGAGGAGTCAACTTTAACTGAGGATTTACGCAAGTCATGGATTGCTAAATTTGATTCCTTGGTCTTCAAACGCTGACCATGATAGAGGTAATGATGATTTAGTTATGTACTGTGAATGAACTTCAGATGAATAAATATTATTTGTTGTTGTAAAATTAAAGTGCAATTGTAATAATCAATGTGTACTTATGAGGGGTCATATGCGTTGACTAAATTAATAGCATGTTGATTATACACATGATGGTTGATCTATATATATTTCTGAACTATTCTATAAGTGGACTGAATGAAATGCACAATGAGTTATGCTGATGAATGTTGGTTGATATCTCACTTTAAGTTGTCACATGAGGTGAATGATTGATAAGCATATTGAATATATTGATGAAAGTTGGATAATAAGTCCTTACCCTGAGATGAGAGGCTCGTGTCCAAGATGAGCATCCAAACGAGCTGACTAGTGTTTGTATGAGTACATGGATATGAGTGGCTCATGCCCAAGGTGAGCATCCAGGCGAGCAGTATGAGTGAGTGCAAAAACAGGTATGACTAAATATACATACAGCTAGGTGTACGAACATGAGTACACAGACAGGTATGATGAAGGATTCATACGGCTGGGTGTATAGTACATGAATTTTCAGAGTCCCCTACAGATCATAACTGGAACGGTCTGTCACACCCCAACCCAAGGAAGCGTGAATGGCACCTGGTGCCACCCCTGATAGGAGCATACCTGACGTCCAAATATAAAACAAAGGCCAGGACTGACGAAGTTCGGCATAAAATAACATACTGACAGTAGTAATCAATAAAACGTGGCAAGTAGGTATTAAGATACTGGGATATTCAAGACCACATACAATCAAAAGGCACATACAAGGACTCGCATGACCTATTACAACATTTACAACCCAACAGGTACCGTCTATGAGCCTCTAAAGAGTTTAACAACTTTATATTGATCGGGACAGGGCCCTGACCTACCCAATATGTACACAAAATCACAAAAAGGTATCTCCGAACAAGTTGGAGCTTACCACACCTGTCTATAACTCAACTCAACCTCGGTGACCTCGATTAGCCTGATGGTTAGGACCTGCAGGCATGAATGCAGCACCCGACTAGGGCGTCAGTACACAATGTACCGAATATGAGAGGCGACTATAAGACAAGAGTTCAGAGATAATAGGCAGCTGACAGAACATAGAGCAACAACCTCAAAGACCTAACCTAGCAACCCACGTACCTGGGACATATAGGAAGCTCCAAACAACAATATAACACCAGCAATCAATACAAAGATAACACAAGCGAACTATATCATCAATCAGGCACTTTCGGACCATCTCTCGGCTATGCAGTTAGCTAGCTCAATCCATATGGGAGAACCAACGCAATTCCAGGAAGACTCAGACATGTCGGACCACTCTCGAATCATGTCTTTATTTAACACTATGGAGGACATCATCCTCAACCCCGTAGGTCGATCAACCCTTAGGCTCAACCCCTCAGTCGAGAACATACAACCATAATCGCAAACATTCATAATTAATGTTCACAAGTAAGGACCCTAAACAGCCTCTAATCGACTCACGATGGCGTCAACCAACACAAACTAATTCTAAGAGTTGCTCGACTCCACGACATGCCCACTGGCACAAGAGTCTAACCCAACCTTATTGCAACATCAACACAAAACACCACACAACCAGTAGCTCAACCAAGGGTACACCTATTACGAATTCAAGGCTTCATGAGATAGCCCACATGCACGACAATAACACTAGCACAAGTCTATGAAAATCATGCTGAGAAAGGGAATTAACGGCCTACACATACCTCGGACGTTGATGAACCCAAGCTATCCGACCTCCACTCCCCAAGTACACCAAGATACTGCCTAAAAGCAGCAAACAAACCACCAACACGCTGCTAGAAGATCCAACAAGAGAAACAACACAAAATAAAGTTTATCGACTAGTTCTTTATGAATTCAGTGGTAGGCAATCTAAAATAACATTATACTAAGATCAAAAACTCCTTAAGAATACTAAAAATACTAAGAACCAACAAAGAACACCAAGTTACCAACCAGAAACATGAAGCAGCCACCAAACTGCGTGAAACATAATTCAACGACGTGATCTACTCGAAGAATCCAACTCCCCGACACCAAAATATCTTGGACTTATGACTTCTAGCTCCAAAACCCAGGTTTCTTACAAAGTAGGCTTCTAGAAAATGAATTTGGATGACCAACAATCGACCAAATGGGATTAAATAGTCCTCAACAGCCTTAGTTATTTTTGACGTACCTACTTGTGCAGTCTCACAAAAACGTGAATATCTCTCTACTCCAAAGTCGGATTGACAAATGGTTTATTGTTTTAGAAAGTAGACTGATGGACCTTCAATTTGATCGGTTTTACACCCCTAATTCCTTATAGATTGAGATAAAAGCCTCGATACATTTGACCTAAATTTCAAGAAATCTCAAGAAAGAAATTTTGCGATAACTTTTGCCGAATTTTGTTTTATAACTTGATCGACGTCCAATCTTAAATACGATCAGAGAGCAACTCAAATACGTCATAACACTTCCTTCTTAGCCT
>JACEIK010002458.1:24832-50394 GCA_018107945.1 Datura stramonium
TTTATATAAAATTACATGAAAATGTATAGAATAACTTAGATAAACAAGACTAATTTAAGTTATCAAGCATAACTCGGGCATGCTATTTTGCCCGAGATCAATCACCCTCCCACGCTACATCAAAAAACACCCAAGTCCAACTCTGGAAGCATCTCAATACACCACGACACCATCACCACCCTCGGGTAGGGTCAATACTGGTGCCGAGGTAAGTCGAGCCTTCAACTCTTGGAAGTTGTTCTCACAAGCCTCCGACCATTAAATATTTACCTTCTTCTGAGTCAATTTAGTCAAAGGCACTGCAATGGATGAGAAACCCTCCACAAACCTCCGAAAGTCGCTGACTAAACCAAAGAAACTCCGAATATCCGAAGGATTCACCAGTCTGGGCCAATTGTTCACCGCCTCAATCTTCTGTGAGTCTACTTTTATGCCTTCGCTAGACACCACATGGCCCAAGAATGCCACGGAGTCCAGCCAAAATTCACACATACTGAACTTTGCATACAATTGGCGGTTCTTGAGGGTCTGGAGCACTACTCTCAAGTGAGCAGCATGCTCCTCCTTGCTTCGAGAGTATACCAAGATGTCATCAATGAACACGATCACGAACATGTCCAAATATGGCTTGAATACCCTGTTCATCAGGTCTATAAAAGTTGCAGGAGCATTCGTTAGTCCAAAAGACATAACTACAAACTCTTAATGACCATACCGTGTCCTGAATGTTGTCGTCGGGATATCACTCTCCCAAAATCTGAGCTGATGATACCCAGATCTGAGGTCTATCTTCGAGAAACACTTAGCACCCTGAAGCTGATCGAACAAATCATCGATCCTAGGTAAAGGAACCTGTTCTTGAAAGTGACTTTGTTCAACTGTCGATAATCGATGCACATACGAAGGGAACCATCTTTCTTTCGAACAAATAATACTGGTGCGCCCCATGGAGACTGGATCGGTCTAATGAAAACCTTATCTAGCAAATCCTTTAACTGATCCTTCAACTCTTTTAGCTCGGCTGGAGCCATCCTGTAGGGAGGAATAGATACAGGTTGTGTATCGGGAAGGAGGTCAATACCGAAATTAATCTCCCGCTCGGGAGGAATACCAGGAAAATCATCAAGAAAGACCTATGGATACTCACGTACTACTAGAACTGACTGAATAGTCGGTGTTTTGGACTCCACGTCCTTAACCCTAACTAGATTGTACAAACAACCCTTAGAAATAATCTTCCTTGTCTTAAGGTAGGAAATAAATCGACCTACAGGCACAGCTGAACTACCCTTCCATTCTAAGACTAGCTCACCTAGGAATCTGAACTCTACTGACTGGGTCCTGCAATTAATTGAGGCATAACAAGCATACAACCAATCCATGCCGAGAATAACATCAAAATCGATCATGGCTAACTCTATCAGATCTGTTGAGGTGAATTTATGGAGTACCAAGACCGGGAAATTTCTATACACCCATCTAGCTATAACTGAGTCACCTACTGGAGTAGAAACCGAGAAGGATTCTGACAAGACATCGGGACTGACTCCGAAGCTACTAGCTATATAGGGTGTCACAAAGGATAAGGTGGCCCCTGGATATAACATAGCATAAACATCAAAATGGAAGACTTGTAACATACCAGTAACCACGTCAGGGGAGACCTCCTGCTCCTGACGGGATGCTAGGGTATAGAATCTGTTCTGGCGCTGACCGCCAGCTGCACTGGTAGATGCCCCCTGATGTGTTGAGCGAGGGGTTGGGGCTACCGAGCTAGAAGCTGGGCCACAGCCCCCAACCTGATCCTATCTCGCTGCTGGACAATCTCAAAACATGTGTTCGGGTTGCCCACACCCGAAGCACGCACCCAAACCTACCAAGCACTGGCCTGTATGCCCTCGGCCACATCTATGACAAGCTTGAACACCTGAATCTGTGAGCCTGCTTCTCTAACCCCTCAAGCCTGATGATCGTCCTATCTGATCATGCCTAGGCCGAGATGGCACACTCAAGGCTAATGAAACTGGGGTGGATGATCTCTGGTGGGTCTGTTGACGGTGCCCACCGCCGGACCTCTGCTGGGAGAATATGTGGTCCTCAGTCTTGGCCCTCTTGGCCTCTCTCTCTCGAATGTGCCACCTACATTTGCTGGGCATACAACAAAATCTGAGGGAAGTCCATATCTTGATGGAGCATAGCAATCCTGCATTCCTTATCCAAGTAACTTGCTATCCCATGCACAAACCTGCTCGGGAGCATACTTCGATAGGCGGGTGAAATCAAGGGAATACTCTAGTACTGTCATCCTCCCTTGCTTCAGATTTACAAACTCATCTGCCTTTAGCTCCCTCATCTCCCGAGGGAAGAATCGATCCAGGAATGTGACATGGAACTCTTCCCAAGTGGTCAGACCTGCTTCGGCGACCCTTTTATTCTTCCATTGATGGAACCAGATATGCGCAACCCCCTTCAACTAGTAGGAGGCCATCTCTGCGCACTCAACACTACTCACCCCCATAACCTGGGTGATCTTGATGATCTCATCAACAAACTCATATGGGTGCTCATCTACCATGGACCCTAGAAACTCCAGTGGGTTCATCCTCAAGAAGTCCAAGACTCGAGCCGCCACTACATTACCATTCTACAAAACATGCGCAATAGCCTGCTGATTGACCTAAGCGGTCAAGGCCTATGCAAGCATTTGGATAGCGGCCCAGAACTCAGCGTGGACGACTGGCTCCGGTGCCTGAGGCTCCTGAACTGGTGGGACCTATTGATGCCCACGACCCATGCCATCCTCGTGGCCTTCACCATCTCCATTTCTCCTTCCATTCATCCTTCGAAGAGCCATGATTCTGCAATCGCAAATAGCATGAATTAGAGGAATAGAAAGACTCTTCATCGCATGACATAGATTATGAAATATGGGAACATTTCCTAAAGCATTTTGTAGCCTCTTCTTCATAAGTGTGGTGCGCTTCACACTCATGAAAAAGACTCCACTTAATGCGGCTTTTAGACTCCCTAGGACACTTCAAACCTATGGCTTTGATACAAAGTTTATCACGCCCTGAGAGGGAACCCGGATCGTAGACACGGGACAAGGGACCCCGAGAGACCCCAAGTCAATGCATGGCATAGGCATTCACTAAATCATTCAATAAACATAAAAGAAACAAAATTATAACTCAGCGGAAGTCCAACTTAACATAACAACAGAATGATCGTCTAAATATGAATACATGTCTAACTCTGATAAGCCTCTAATCTGATGGGACAACACCCCCAACTAGCTCAGAAGTACTAAAACTGAAAATACGCCCATGATAGCTAAAATTCTATTCCTCGGAAGATGAGAACTCACCAAACAGGCAGGTGCTAACTCTGATAGGCGGCTATGAACGGGGCTGAACCTAAGAACCCATCCTGCATCATGATATGATGCAGCATAAAAAGTATACGGTTAGTATGTGAAATGTACCGAGTATGCAAGGTAAGTAAAACCGCTTAGATAACATAAATCATTTAAAATCGTTCATACATATAATGAGCTTTAAGAGTAAGTAGGAGACTACATGCATTCATTCTGAAATCGAACCCTTATCATAACGTGTTCATGCATGGATTTAGAAAATCATGACTGAATCGAATGACTCAAAGCTAAATCATAACATTTATACCAAAAGTTGAAAAATGAGTCAAACCTTGCATTTTTAAACATGCATGCATAAGATAATCGTCATGAGTAATGGATATGCAAATTCAAATGATATAGTTAGTGGGAGACTCGTCACTTAACCGACATACCACGATAGAGCTTACATGGTCCTGACTATTACACTCAAGTGGGCAGAGCCATCCAAAACCTTGTCAGGGCTAGGGATGCTACCATGATATCGATATCAAGTTAAAGGGCCAATCAGGCCGGCGATAGCTCACAACGGAGGTCCCAACAATATAATAGAATCAACCTATATTGGTACGTAGGGTTATCAACCCTTAGCCCGCTCGGTGCTAGACTCTTCTCCCAAAACATGCAATGTTATACATCATATAAATAGGAAGATCAACATCGTCTAGTGACAAATCTCAACAGGAAATCATGCATACACTTAACATCGTATGAAACGAAGCTCAACATTGTCTATTGACAAGCTCAGTATGAAATCATGCATACATTAGACATCATATAAATATGAAGCTCAACAATATCGTCTCGACAAAGATTAGAATAGAATCATGCTTAGACTCAACATCATGTGAAATGAAGCTTAATGAAAACATACATCTCGATTACAAAATTCATGCATATGAGAAGCTTTAATATGTCACATACCACAAGCTCAAAGAATAGTGGGAGCCTTTACTCCAAAATCATGTGGTAAGACTACTTTAGAAATATCACTTCATCATCATCAACATAAGGGCCTTGCCCAAAATCTTATCATGCTTGAACCCATTCAAATCATTTGAAAACATTATAATTTGGGAGGTTTCACCAAAATGAAGTAATATAGTCAATTCACGAAAATCGTCACTCATACTCAACATTGGGCACTACCCAAAGCTTCACCATACATGGGTCTATTTAATATTCTTTGAAAACATCATCAAAATCATGGGTAAGGTTGGAAACATGATTTTCATCATCTATTCCATCATCGTCACATTCTATTAGGAACTTCCCGCACATGGGCGTTTTAGATTTAATTTTTTAGAAAATAATTTTGTAAAAAAAATTAAGTTAGAATCCTCCTAAGCTTGATAAATCATCAATATCAACTCAACTTAATCATACCCATGAGTAGAAATGTAAGAATCATGCAATTGAAAAAAAACCCATACTTGATCCTCACAAACTAATCACAAATTGATAGAGAATGAGTATGGGTGTTGAAGAACGCACCCACTCATAGCCTTACATACCTGGGAATGAAGAATCTTAACTCCTCCTAATTATCCAGTTGAGATTTCTCTTGAAAACCTTGAAATTCTCCTTAACTTCCTCCCTTCAAACCTTCAACCTTGCATGCCTGAAGAAAGGGCCTAATATGGGTTTTTCTCTACTTAAAACCCTCTATTACGAGCTTAAAACGACGTAGTATAGGCCCTTAGAATTTAGAAATTATGAAAATGCCCTTACTGAAATCGCTGAAAATAACTATCAGGGGGTCCTAATGGACGACCTGACGACTCATTACTAGGGCATATGATCCGTTGGTTCACCCGTCAAGTACACTACCTTATCATTCATGAAAATTCAACTGTCTTGGTAAACGACCCTTCTAACGGGTCGTTAGGACTGACGACGACTCGTTAGGTACCATCCATTGAGTACACTAGATAAGCTTTACTATCTTTCTCTAGGACCACCCCACGACTAACATTACGACTCGTGGTCTGACCACGAGTCATTACATCGCCCGTGGGGACCTCGAGTCCATCATCACCTCAGGTCTTCCCCACGAGTCACTTGATGACTCATTAGGCCTCCTGACGAGTCGTCCAACGACTCGTTCTACAACTGCTACAACATTTTCCAGTTTTTCTCTTGATTCATTTCTGGGTCCGATTCTTGAATTCTCGGGGTATAACACTAATGTAGTAGCAGACACACTTAGTAGACTCTCTATGGAGAGTGTGTTCCATGTAGATGAGGGAAGGAAGGAGCCGGTGAAGGATGTGCATCGACTTTTGAGATTGGAAATTCATTTGGTTGGCTCGACCGATGGTGGTGTTATTGTTCAGAACGGATTAGAATCGTCCTTGGTGACTGATGTAAAAGCTTGGAAAGACGAGGACCCTATTTTGGTAAAGTTAAAGGAAGTCGTTCAGAATCAGAAGGTAGAGGTCTTCTCCAAAGGGGGAGATGGGGTGCTTCGATATCAAGGTCGCTTGTGTGCCCTGAACGTTGATGATTTGAGAAATTGAATGTTGCATAAGGCTCACGGTTCTAGATATTCGATTCACCCAGGTGCCACCAAGATGTATCATGACCTACGGGAAGTCTATTGATGGAATGACATGAAGAAGGACATCGTAGAATTTATAGCTAAGTGTCCAAATTATCAGCAAGTGAAGGTTGAGCACCAGAGATCGGGAGATGTGCTTAAGGATATCAGTATCCCTACTTGGAAGTGGGATGAAATTAATATGGACTTCATAATAGGGTTGCCTCACACTCGTCGACAGTATGACTCCATTTGGGTGATCGTGGACAGGTTGACTAAAGCCGCTCATTTTCTACCGGTCAAAACCATTGATTCAGCGGAGGATTATGCCAAACTATACATCTTAGAGCTAGTTCGATTGCATGGAGTGCCCTTGTCCATCATATCAGATAAAGGTACTGAGTTTACCTCTCAGTCTGGAGATCGTTTCAAAAAGGACTTCGTATAAGGTCAAGCTCAGTACAGCATTTCACCCACAAACGGATGGTCAGGCGGAGCAAACAATTCAGACTCTTGAGGACATGTTGAGGGCATGTGTGATTGACTTCAAGGGTAGTTGGAATGACCATTTGCCTCTTATTGAGTTTGCATATAATAACAGCTACCGTTTCAACATTCAAATGGCTTCGTTTGAGGCTCTCTATGGGCAGAGATGTCGATCACCTATTGGTTGGTTTGAAGTTGGTGAAGCTGCAATGATAGGACTAGATTCAGTCCATGAGGCTATGGAGAAGGTTCAGCTCATATAGGACAGGTTGAAAATAACTCAAAGTCGCCAAAGTCTTATACCGATGTGAGGAGGAGGGAACTTGAGTTTGAAGTTGATGCTTAGGTGTTTTTGAAGGTGTCTCCCATGAAGGGAGTGATGAGGTTTGGAAATCAAGGAAAACTCAGCCCTTGTTATGTTGGCCCCTATCGGATTGTGAAGCGGGTTGGCAAGGTGGCATATAAATTGGGGTTGCCCTCAGAATTAGCTTCCGTGCATTTTGTTTTTCATGAATCACTCTTAAAGAAGTGTTTGGGAGATCCATCTCTAGTTGTTCTGGTGGAGAGTGTAGGTGTGAAAGACAACCTTAGTTATGAGGAGGCTCCGGTGGAAATACTGGATCGACAGGTTCGCAAGCTAAGGAACAAGGATGTATGTATGATTGATGTTCAGTTCATGTTCCCCAATTTCTTTCATGTATATCGATGTATGTATGATTCATGAATTCAGTTCAGTTATGTAGTTTAAATCGGAATTAGTTATTCCGTTAATTTTTGGATTATATGATCAGTATTTGAATATGATGATTGCATTTTTCTGCTTTTCTGTGTGATTTTCAACATTCGAGGATGAATGTTTCCAAGGGGGAGATATTGTTATACCCCGAAAGCCCTAAGATCAGACCCATGAATTGAAATGGAGAAAAATAGAATTTTCTGCACCAGGTCACAGAACGGGTCGTCATGTGACCCGTCAGGTTGACCACAAGTAGTTAACTGACTTGTGGTAAGAGGTGTTGAGTTACCTGGAAAATTTAGTGTTGGGGTGACCATGGGTGTGAACACGAGTCGTGGTCAGCCCCACGAGTCGTCAGGTCACCCGTGGTAAAGGGAAATTGGAAGATGAAGGATGAGTGGTAGTATAAACCAAGATTGGACACCACGAGTCAGGGTCAGTTACCATCATTTGTTGGGTGAGTCGTGGTCAACAGGTTTCTAATGATTTATAGTTTTGGCAGTGGAAGCAACGAGTGGTAACAACGAATCATGGTCACCAGTAAAGGGTCGTTAGGTCCCTCGTGGGGACCCCTCGAGGAAAAGTGGTAGTGCATATGATGACTGGATAACACGAGTCGTGGTCCTTGGTAACGAATCGTCCAGTCCCTAAATTTTTTGCAAATTTAGTAAGGGCTTTCCTGTAATGTCTATGATCCTAAGGCCTAAACTACATCGTTTTTAGCTAATAATAGTAAGTATTAAGAGGGTCAAGTTCATTCTAGTCTATTCCTACTCATGCATGTAAACTTAGAGAGCTAGAGAGGTGATCAAGCTTAATCCCTTCAAGTTTTTCTTCAATTCTTCATTAGGCAATCAAAGGAGTGGTCAAATTAGTCCATCTCAGGTATGTAAGGTTATGAATGGATGAATTTTTTCACACCCATGCCCAATCCCTCTCTAATTCATGAAAATCTATATGTTGATCCTATTGGGTTTTAACCCAATGCATGAATTTCCTAAGTTTCTACCATGGATATGATCTAAGTATGTTTCAATTATTGAATTATGATTCATGGGAAAGTTTTACATTGTTTTCAATTATAATCATGTTTTCAAACTTTATAAATTATGATTCCCACCCATGAGAAGTCCATGAAAGTCGAGATTTATGATGTATGTTCAAGTATGATGAGATATTTATGATGAAAAACATGTTTTCAAGTTACAAATGTTTATGATAATTTTTTCAAGTGAATCAAGTATTTTCAAGCATATTTAAGTATTGGAAAAGCCCAAATTTTCAAGTATGATGTATGATTTCAAGTTAATTAAATTACCACATGGTTTTGGAGTCAAGACTCCCAATTATGTTCAGCTTGTGGTATGGTTTGAGCCAAGGCTCCTCATGTATGATTCAGATTTATATATATGCATGATTATTTAGATTTGTCAATAGACGATGGTCAGCTTCGTTGAAAAATAATGGAAAGCATATACATTTTTCTGGGAGTAGTTTCTAGCACCAAGTAGGCTAAAGGTCAGTCAACCCTATGCCTCATAACTATGTGCCAACATAGGTATGATCAGATTGTTTTGGGACTTCCCATGTGAACTTTCCCCTAACCCAAGGGGCCTTGAGCTTGATATCAATATCATAGTAGCGTCCTTAGTGCTGCCAAGGTTTTGGACGGCTCTGCCCACTTGAGTGTGATAGTAGGGACCACATAAGCTCTATCGTGGTAATGTCGGTTATATGACGAGTATCCCATTGTTCCTCATGATTTCAGTTATGATGTTCAGTTATGATGATCATGATTTCAGAAAATAGCATGCAAGCCCTACTCTCATATTATTATTTTGATTATGTTTTATATTATACATGTTTTAAGTTATTTTACTTATTTAAGCAGTTTTACTTACCTTGCATACTTGGTACATTCCATGTACTGACCGCATACTCTATGTTTTATCATTTTATGATATAGGCTCTGATCTTTAGACTCAGCCCCATCACTAGCCAGCTTTCGAGTTAGCATCCATTCTCCATTAGTGACTCCTCATCTCCCAAGGACCATTTGTTATAAGATATCTTTGTACTTTCAGTTTTCAGACTTGTCGGGTTAGTTGGGGGTGTTGTCCCATCAACCCATTAGATACGTTAGAGGCTTTTAGACTATACATAGTAATCAGCTTTTTATATATTATGTGAATTCCAGTTTGAGGTTATGTTATGATTAGACTTCCGTCATGTTCATTGTGTTAAGTCTTCTGCTTTATTAATTGAGTTAGATGTATGTTCATGCCATGGGTCGACCCGGAGTCTCTCGGGCTCCTTGTCCCGTATCTCAATCCAGGCCTATGTTCGGGTCATGACAGAGCACCATGAAATCAGATTAACTCCTGAATGTATAATTTGGCATAATCCTCCGCTGAGTCGGCAATTTTGATCGATAGAAACTGAGCTGCTTTAGTCAACCTATCCATAACCACTCAAATAGAGTCATACTAGCGACATGTATGAGGCAACCCTGTGATGAAGTCCATATTGATCTCCTCCCACTTCCATGTGGGGATACTGATGTCTTGAAGCACATATCTTGGTCTTTGATGCTCCTTTTTCACTTGTTGGTAGTTCGGACCCTTAGCCACAAACTCGGCTGTGTGCTTCTTCATACCATACCACGAATAGACTTCCCGCAGATCATGGTACATCTTGGTGTCACCTGGATGTATAGAATATCGGAAACCATGAGCCTCGTACAATATCCGTTCTCTCAAGTCATCAACATTTGGAACACAAATGATCCTGATATCGAAGTACACCATCTCCCCCTTGGAAGAAGACCTCTACCTTTTGATTATGAATCTCTTCTTTCAACTTTACCAAAGTAGGATTCTCATCTTACCTAGCCTTGGCCTCGGTCACCAAATAAGATTTTGAGCTATTTTGAACAATGACACCACCATCCATTGAATTAACAAGACGAACTCCTAATCGAGCAAGCCGGTGCACATCCTTCGCCAACTCTTTCCTTCCATCTTCCACATGAGAAACACTCTCCATGGATAGCCTACTAAGAGCATCCGCCACCATATTGGCCTTACCCTGATTATAAAGGACACTCATGTCATAATCTTTGAGAAGCTCTAACCACCTCCTTTGTTGAAAATTTAGGGCTTTCTAGCTCAGCACCTACTGAAGATTCTTGTGGTCCATGGACACATCCACATGCACTCCATACAAATAGTGCCTCAAAATCTTTGATCTTGGGCATAATTACGTGCCCAAATGATATTTTATAACTTAGTTTAGGCGTGTTTGTCAATTTAATTGATTATATTCTCATGTGATTTTGTATAATTTTGTGCATAAATTAACCAAAGCGATTAGCTCTTTGTTTTGTAGGTGAAAAATGCAAAGGATGAGCTTAATATGATGATGCATGAAGATAAAGGAAGTTCAGGATTAAGTGCAAGGAAGATGGCATGAAGAAACATGGAAGTGCCTTGATCACACCCTGCAGTGTGCCATGGCAAGAGATTGTCGCGATGAGCACTGTTTCACGCAGGTAGGAGTGCGCGAGAGAAGCTGCCAGGCAGTGCGCCTGTGCGTTGGCGCCCTTCCATGCCAGGCCATTCTGCGTGGCAGTGTCCGTGTCACGCCTTGCGTCGCATGCGAGATGGGTCTTGCCACGCTGGGCGATGCGCACCAGCGCATGCCATGACCAGCCGAGGCCATTCTAGTGACTTGCCGCGATGGCTCCATGTCACACCACAGCCTTGATGCGATCGGCAGCGTAGCACGGAGCTATTTCACCATAGGCCAATTTTTGCAAATTTTCCACTTATTATAAATTGAACCCTTAGCTTCTAAAATCATTATCACAAAATATTTTGAGAACAACAGAAAGGAGCAAAGGGAGAAGTGAAGAACTCTACCTAGGGTTCATTATTTTTCATTCTCTTTTAATCATTCTTGTAAGTACTTTACTTTAACTATGTTTTAAAGTAATTTTATGAGCATGAGTGGCTAAAACCCTTCCTCTAGGGTTGAGGCCACATGATATGAATGTAATTGCATGAATTCTTCTTTTGTTTGAGTTATTAGTTGTTGTTTGTGATTATCCATTGTTTGTGATTATCCATAGATTTAATTAAAATTATCCAAAAATCCCTTTTATCAACACTTGTGAAGGTTAACTTACACTTGAACTTGAATATTCATTGAAATAATCCAGTCCCCGTGGGTTCGACATTTGGCTTTTAGAAGGGCCACTGTTACGACCGGGTGCACCGGGGCGCAATAAGTTTTTGGCGTCGTTACCGGGGACTGACAGCTTTTGGCTAATTTTTCTGTTTTTGTGTGATTTTTATTTTCTTAAGTGTTGAAAAACTTAGTCTTAGTCTGTTCAATTGTAGGTAACAGGTTGTCCTTGCAGGGCTTACAAGGAATAGAGAGCTGGTGGAACCTTTGTTGGAACCTAAACGTCAACTACATTTGCTTAGGAGGGAAGCTCAAGAGTGAAAGTTGAAAAGTTTAAAAGAGCAGTTACAACAAAATCCACCAGTTGGGCAAGTAGAGTTGCTACCTAATCAGATGGCAGCCCGACCAGTTCGCGAAGTGGCAATCCCACTAGCGGTCAATGTGACCTCCAGTATTCGCAAACTGGAGCCCGGATGGAACTTTGAGCTTAAGCAGAACATGGTATAGCTATTACATTCGAGTGGCCAGTACACTGGAATGACTCATATGGACCCACAATAGTACTTATAGAATTTCCTGGAGATCAGCGACATTTTTGTCCCGATCGGAGTGTCAACTGATTATGTCTGACTCACACTTTTCCCATTTTCATTGTTGGGAGCAGCAAAGAGATGGTTGAATGCTGATCCACCTAATTCCATTACTTCTTGGGACGACCTAGCAAGGAAGTTCCTCATAAGATTCTTCCCTTCAGGAAAGACTGCCAAGCTCAGAAGTGAGATATTATGTTTCAAGTAGAGGATGAAGGAGAAACTATATTTGGCTTGAGAGAGATTCAATTCATTGTGGAGAGACTGGCCCCATCACCAGCAGTCCAATGAGGTGTTATCTCACACCTTTGTGGAGAGTCTAAACCCACATACAAAAATCTTACTAGACTCTGCATCAGGTGGGCAAGCACTGGAGAAGACATATGATGAGTTGTACATTCTGTTGAACAGGATTGCTCAAGGAAATCCATAGTGGCACAACAAATCATCAAGAGGGGTAGGAAACAAAGCAGCAGGGCTGATAGAAGTGGATAGTTTCAATGCTTTAGCATCAAAGCTAGCATCATTGCAGCATCAAATGATGACTCAGTTCAACAAACGGAGTATGAACCAACCACTGGGACAGGTGAATGCAATTCAACAGGCTCCTAGCTAGTGTGAAATCAGTGGTAATAATGGGCACAATGCAGAATTATGCGGGAAAATCCAGAATCTGTCAACTTTGTAGGAAATGATCAGTGAAACAATCAGACTTATTGGAACACCTACAACAAAAATTGGCAGAGTCACCCAAATCTTTCTTGGGGTGGAAATCAAATTCGAAGCTACTGGCAACCTCAGCAGTAGTAGTATCAACAACAAAATAGGCAGAATAGTGGCCAGTCAAGCAGCAGCAACATTGAGTAGATGTTGCGGAAAATCATGGCTACTTAGACCCAATTGGCAGAGAATCAGGCACGGATGGCTTCAAATTCGAAAAATCAGCAGTTGGCCACCCGCAATCTAGAGAAGCAGATGGTTCAATTAGCAGCTCAACACACCATACCTCAGGGAGGGTTACCCAGTGACACAGATACAAACCCCCGACAGGTCAATGCCATCAGTCTGAGGAGTGGCAAGCAATTGGATGATTCACCACCGAAAGAAAAGAGAAATGAGATGTAGACGGAGTTGGTTAGACAGGGTACATCTACTGACAAGGGAGACAATTAGAGTGTGGAAAAACACAATGCACAATCATCATTGTAGCCAGCACAAAGACCACCACCACCATTCCTGCAAAGTCTCAAGAAGAGCAAGGAGGAAGAATGCTTTAAGAAGTTCTTTGATATTTACCCTTACTTGATGTTTTGCAGGGAATTCCAAAGTACGCTAAGTACTTGAAAGATGTGGTGGCCAGCAAAGTTAGGTTGGTGGATGTCCAAATAGTGGCACTGATTGAGGAGTGCAGCTACAGAGTAATGAGAAAGATACCGAAAAAGCTCAAGGACCCAGGGAGTTTCACCCTCCCCATACAAATTGGTGAAGCTGAAGTGATAATGGCTCTGTGTGATTTAGGGGAAGCGTTTAATTTAATGCCCCTTTCTCTGTTTAATACCCTGGGGTTGGGTCAGCCAAGGCCAACATGAGTAATGTTGAAGCTGGTAGAGAAGTCCATAGTGGCACCAGAGAGAATAATTGAGGACCTTCTCATCAAAGTGGATAAATTCATTATACCCGCTGATTTCATCATTCTTGACTTTAAAGTTGATGATAAGGTACCCCTGATCTTGGGACGGTCATTCTTGGCAACTGGAGGTGCCATCATAAATTTAAGAACAGGTACCCTTAAAATGAGGGTCGATGATGAAGAAGAGCTCTTCAAAGTTTACCAATAAATCAACCCACCGACACACTACAGAGATATTTGTATGATCAGTTGTTGTCAGATGCTAAGTATGGGGTGGTGATAGATTTCATGAGTCACTGCTGCAGGAGATGATGACATTTCAGCCCAAGTCTGATGGAGGGCAAAAATTGAAAAAGAAGATGGAAGAAGAGAAGGACAGAGTGGAGGCTAGTCCCTCTAAAACAAGAATAAAAGAAGATGGTTATCAAAAGGGAACATCTGTTTGAGGATATCCTGAAAAGGACAGTCCAGGTCGTGCCGTGACGTGAAATTAGGCACCGCTTGGGAGGCATCCCAAAAGTACCACAGGTACACTTTCTTTTTAATTTGTGTTGTATTTTGTTATTTTCACTTGTATTGTGTGTTTTGTTGGTTAAGCACAGATTTAGGGAAAGTTTGAGTACCCGAGGAAGTAAGAGCTAAAGAGCATGACAAGAAGATAAGTGTGGGGTCGATGACCCATTTGTTCAAAAATGAGGAAAGAATATGTTGTTAGCTAGGCTTAGAGGCCTCAGGGAGTATTTATCACCCTATGTATTATTTTGATTTGATGCATTGGGGACATAGCATGATTCAAGTGTGGGGTGAGGGGAATTATTTAAAAACATTATGCTTAATGAATTCGGGTGAAGTTAGTGCTTGGTATGATATTGTTTGATGAAAGAGTTTGAGTTGAGCATAATTCACCCACCCTCGGGTTTTTATTTTCGGTTCTTTTACAAATGGGGCATCTTGAATAGATGAATAAAGTTTTTCTTTGTCTGTACATAGCTGGTGTTAGTCATAGTTAGGAACTTTTCCCGACAATGGATGGATGACGACCATCTAGAGGGAAAATCAGTCAATAGGTTTGTGTTGTGAACCCTTAGTTGATTGATGGCTCGATGTTCTTGTTATGTGTTGTACATGATTGTGAGATGCAAGTGTTGTAAATTTTGAAGCATGCTTAGCAATTGTATAACTCTGTTTGAGACACCTAGGCTCTTGAATATGACTCTATGTGCTTAAAGCTTAATTCTGAATTCTGGTGATTAGCTGAGTTAAGAGTCTACTAAATTTGTCTTGAATTGAGCATGTGTTGTAAGTGTAAGATTTTTGAATATTCCATGCTATTATGTAGTGTCTAGAACTTGCCTGGCGTGTATACAAAATGAAATGAGGGATGTTGATTGTAGGAGATGATTTAGGCATGTCTTTGAATGAGCCTACTTTTTATCCTTCATTTTACCTCCCTTTAATATATGATCCTAGTTAGCCCCATTGAGCCTTTAGCCTATTCTTTGCTAGCCATAAAATGAGCTTAACCCTTTCTTTTAAATAGCCTTGAATTTGATCCAAAACTCCTAGGCGCTTAAGTGAAAATGCAAACGAAGTTAAGGAGTAAGAAGTTGGAAAAAGAAGGAAAATAGTAGCTGTGGGTGTGAAGAAAAGACTAGAGGTGCACTTGTTTAAAATTGAATAAGAGTTAGTAGGGAGTAAAAGAAGAAAAGAGCGAAAAAATTGTGTAAGTGCTCTTTAATAATAGCTTAAGTGTGTCTAATAAAATGGGGAAACAAAGATGAAAATGGGAGTTGAAAAGAATAAATGTGAAGTAGGAGGATAGATATTCCTACTGGAAGAGTGATTTATTAAAAGCTCTTAAGGAAGATAGTCACTTTTACTGGCCAGAATAGTACCTACCCGCCCCTTAGCCTACATTACAAAACATTAAGTCCTACTTGATCTTACTTTCAAACATTCCTAAATTAGTGGAGTAAAACACTAAAGGCAAGCTTATGGGTCAATACATGTTGCATGTGAATTTTTTGTGAGAGTGAGCTTAATTCTTATTCATACACCCATATACGTCACAATTTGAAAACTTATGAGTGCAAAAATGGGTAAGTCTCTTGTTGTGAATGAACATGTTTGATGAAGAATAAAATTCATGTCGGATTTCTTGGTTGGTTAATTTGCGTGAGTTTTTTGAGTTTGAGAGTCGATTCTTGAGGCTAGGAAGTCTTAAAGTAGTTATATGTGACTTTAATGGTTATATCTTGCATGCTCTATTTTTAACTTTCCATCTAAAAGAATCGTTGTAGCCTTAGCTAGAATTGTCTTTCTTTAATTAGTTATGTGTTAGTTCTTCATGTGCATGAGATGGAATGGAGTTGTTCGAGGACGAACAAGGCTTTAAGTGTGGAGTAGTAGTGTCCAAGTGCAATTTTATAACTTAGTTTAGGCGTGTTTGTCAATTTAATTGATTATCTTCTCATGTGATTTTGTATAATTTTTTTCATAATTTAACCAATGTGATAAGCTCTTTGTTTTGTAGATGAAAAATGCAAAGGATGAGCTTAATATGATGATGCATGAAGATAAAGGAAGTTCGGGATTAAGTGCAAGGATGATTGAAAGAAAACATGGAAGTTCCTTGATAACACCCTACAACATGCCACTGCAAGAGATTTTCGCGATGGGCACCGTGTCACGCAGGCAGAAGTGCGCACGAGAAGCTGCCAGGCAATGTGCCTGCGCGTTGGCGCTATGCCACGCCAGGCCATGCTACGCGCCAGTGTCCGTGTCACGCCTTGCATCGCGCGCGAGATGGGCGATGCACACCAGCACATACCATGACCTGCCGAGATGCCATGATGGCTCCGTGTCACACCACAGCCTTGCCGCGATGGGCAGCGTAGCACGAAGCTGTTTCACCAAAGGCTAATTTTTGCAAATTTCCCCCTTATTATAAATTGAACCCTTAGCTTCTAAAATTATTATCACGAAATATTTTGATAACAACAGAAAAGAGCGAAGGGAGAAGTGAAGAACTCTACCTTGCGTTCATTATTTTTCATTCTTTTTAAATCATTTTTGTAAGTACTTTACTTTAACTATGTTTTTAAGTAATTTTACGAACATGAGTGGCTAAAACCCTTCCTCTAGGATTGAGGCCACATGATATGAATGTAATTGCATGAATTCTTCTTTGGTTTGAGTTGTTAGTTGTTGTTTTGTCTTACATTCTTCATTATTATTGATTTTATTCTTGATCACCATGAAAACAAACACGTTAAGCTTAGGTAAAAGCTCGAAAGAGTAACCCTAGGTTAGAATACAAGAATATAGGGAGAAAGTTCTTGTCTTTAGGATAGGATTCTCGGTTATGATAGAAACTATACATAGTTTTCCTTACTTGGTTACTAAAACGGGATGATAGCAAGACACCGATTTAGAATTGTCATATCACCGCTCGTAGAAGTAGTTGTAAAGCTAAGTCAGGTTAAATGATTAGAGGTACGAAAGCCCATAATCAAGTGCATAAACCCCGTAAACCACATCCACGTAGTTAAATTGCTCACGAATTAGGACGTCACATCCCTGCTCAACAATGTAGGTGTAAGACTAGTTTGTTGTGTTTAGAGGCTCGAAAGACCATGAAAACCGCATTTTAACTATGTGAGACAATAGCTGAAGCTTTCATACTCGAACCATTATTAATTGTAGCATTGCATGATTATCAGGTCTTAACTCTAGTTGCTTCTTGTATTGTTTCTCGATTGTTTTGTGATTACCCCTAGATTTAATTAAAATTATCCAAAAATCTCTTCTATCAACACTTGTGAAGGTTAACTTACTCATGAACTTGAATATTCGCTGAAATAATCTAGTCCCTGTGGGTTCGACATCCGGCTCTTAGAAGGGCCACTGTATTGCTTGTACAACCGCGTGCGCTGGGGCGCAACAATCTTCAATGCAAACACCACTGCTGCCAATTCTAAGTCGTGTGTCGGGTAATTCTTCTCATGAGTATTAAGCTGTCTAGAGGAAATGGCATTGACTTTTCCATGATGCATCAGCACACAACCAAATTCAACCCTAGAGGTATCAAAATACACCATAAATCCATTTGTACCCTCGAGTAGGGTCAATAATGGGGCTAAAGTGAGCCAAGTCTTTAACTCTTGAAAATTCTTCTCACAAGCATCTGACCCCTGAAATTTGACTTTCTTCTAGGTCAAATTAGTCAATGGTGATGCAATGGATAAAAATCCCTCAACAAAACTTCGGTAGTAGCTAGCTAAACTCAGGAAACTCCTGATATTCGAAGGAATAACTGGTCTAGGCCAATTCTTCAAAGTTTCTATCTTTAGGGAGTCCACCTGTACGCCATCACTTGATACCACATGGACTAAAAATCCAACTGAGTTCATACAAAATTTACACTTGCTGAATTTAGCAAATAGTTGGGCGATCCTTAAGAGTCTGTAGTACAATCCCCAAATGAGCAGCATGCTCCTCCTTGCTCCGAGAATATATCAAAATGTATTCTATGAAGACAATCACGAACATGTACGAATATGGCTTGAACACCCTGTTCATCAAATCCATAAAAGCTGCAGGAGCATTCGTTAGTCCAAAAGACATAACTACAAACTCATAGTGATCATACCGAGTCCTGAAGGCTATCTTCGGGATGCCACTCTCTCTAATCCTGAGCTAGTGATAATCGGACCTAAGATCTATCTTCGAGAAGAATTTATCACCCTAAAGTTTGTCAAACAAATCATCAATTTTGGGGAGAGGATACTTGTTCTTTATTGTAACCTTGTTCAACTGCCGGTAGTCAATGCACATACAAAGAGAACCATTCTTATTTCGAATAAAAAGAACGGGTGCACCCCATGGGGATTTGCTAGGTCTGATGAAACCCTTGTCTAAAAGATCCTTCAACTTCTTTAGCTCAGCCAGAGCCATTCTGAAAGGAGGAAGAGATATTCGCTGCGTATCGAGAAGAAGGTCAATACCAAAGTCGATCTCCCGCTCGGGAGGGACTCCGGGTAGATCATCTGAGAACACCTCCGGATACTTACACAATACAGGAACTGACCGGAGAGTCGGTCTCTCGAACGTAGCATCCTTAGCCCGAACTAGATGCTAAACACAACCCTTAGAAATCATCTTTCTGGCCTTAAGGTATGAAATAAAGTGACCTACAAGCATAGTTGAACTACCCTTTGTAATGCCCGATAACTCTAAAACTAGACCCGGGAGTTGAAATGGAGAAAATAGGATTTTCTGCATCAGATCTCAGAATGATTCATCTTGTGACCCGTTGGGTATGTCACGAGTCGTGAACTGACTCGTGGGGAAGGGTCCGGACTTGGTTAAAAATTGGGGAAAATTTGAGTGACCACGGGTGCGACCATGATTCGTGGTCAACACCACGAGCCACCAGGTGAGCCGTGGTCTAGGGTTGGCTCAAGGTTGGAAGAATCAGGCAATGTAGTTAACGAGTCCTCATCACAACTCGTTTGGGACACTACGAGTCATGGTGTTGCTCTTGGTGACCCCTAGGAGGTTTTTGGCAGTGTCGTTGACGAGAGGTGATCACGAGTCGTTGGGTTTCCTGACGACTCGTGAATTCAGTCATTGGTAGATTAAATAAATTAATAGAAACTTCCAGTGTACATCACGATTGGACACCACGAGTCGTCCCATACCTCACGACTCATGGAGTGCCTCGTGAGGACTGGCAGGGTCCTTTTTCCTGTGAATTTTCTAAGGGTGTTTCCATAATTTCCTAACCTTCTAGACTCTAAACTACGTCATTTTGGATTATTTTGAGGGGATTTAGAGGGTCTAAACAGTTTCCCCCCTTATTTCCACTCATCTTCAAAAAAATAACGTAAGCTTTTCCTCTCAAGAGCTCTCAAGCAGAACTAGGGTTCCTCCTCCATTACAGCAGTCCAAGCTTCCTTCTCCAAGGAATTTCTAACCAGGTATGTGGTAATCCAACAAGGGAATAGTTCTTCCCTTGTGGTCCCCAAAAATTCCTCCTAGTTTCTCTATGAATTCTAGCCCTGAGCTTTCGAATGTAAAGGGAATATATGCCAGATTTCTTTGAATTCATGTAGAATATCATCCGTGTTTATTTTAGATATGATTTCCATCAATTCATGAATAAATTGATGTTGTTCTCGTAAAAGTGAATTCTAGCCCTGAGCTTTCGAATGAGGATGAATTATATGTCAGATTCTGTTATAGCTTGCGGTATAAGATTTAAGTTGATTATTGGATATTCCCCATTATCTAGATATAGTATAAATGCTCATCTTTTAAGAATGATTTTAGCCCTAATGTTGAATGAGAACATCTAGAATTTTTCTTGTTGGGTTAATCATCCTTGTTGCTTGATCCTATCCATGTTGGGGATTTCCGTATTGTGGAATGAATTGAAATCTTTGTTAGCTTCTTATAGTTTAGTTTCAGTCAGAATGTTATAACCCTCAGTGTTAAGAAGAATTGGTAGCTAATTTTAAAGATTCAACTGCTTATGCTTACTCAGAATGCTAGTGTATGATAAACCAGGGGTTGACTTGGGGTTACTTGTGACTCCATGTACCGTGTCCCATCCAGGGTGTAGAATCGGGTCATGACAAACTTGGTATCACAACACAAGGTTTAGAGTTTCCTCGGATGTCTGAAAGCCGCATCGAGTAGAGTCCTTTTCATGGGTGTGAAGCGCGTCGCACTTATGACGGGGAGGCTACGAGATGTTATTAGGAAAACACTCTTTTGTTCATACTCTTTATCGTGCATTGAAATTCAGTTCTAAGTCATTTTCCTAACTCGTACTCAGTTTCGTTTCAGTGTAAATCATGCCTCTGCGATGTGGTAATGGGAGAAGGGTCAGCAATGCCGACCGACCTGCTCCACCAGCTCCAGTAGCCTTAATGAAGGGCGTACTCACGCACTTCATAGACATATTTTTCCCGTACTTTACTATGTTTTGAGAACAAATTATGTGTGTTTGCGTGTGATTGTGTTATAAATTTGTAAAAATGGCTAACGCATATGATTAGATGTTTTCAAGGCTAAAAGTGATGGATTTGGGTGTGTTTGGGATGTTTGGATTGAAGTTGAAGAAGAAGGAATGCACTAAGCAAGATTAAAGAAAGAAAAAAATAAATATAGTGCACTGCCACTACTGTGCGTCCAGATGCGCGACGCTGGCCTTGCTGCGCTACTAGATGCGCAAAGCGACCCTTGTCCAGTATGATTCCATGTGCGAGGCGCCGGTCTCCCTGCGCGACGCGATGCAGAAACTTCACGATGACATGCGCGACGTGGTGCTAGGACACGGCTTTGACAAGGGCAACGTGGCTAAGGTGTTTCACACGGCCAAAAACCAATTCCGTCTTCAACTAGGAAAAAAAATTAAAATACAAGTCAAATTCATCAAGGAACAAGGAAAACATAAATCTACTACTATAAATACCCTTTTATTTTCATGTAATAGCTAATGATGTTTTAAGTTTGACATAGAATTAGAAGCTAAGTTTTACACAAGTCTTGTGCTTAGAAGTTTTATGACATACTTTGAGACGATCTTTGAGTTGTTCTTCTTTATTATTGCATTAATCAAGTGAGTTTTTTCCTATCAATGTTGTAGTATTAATTTTTTATTTTTTCTATTAATGTTATGAATATACTTATAACCATGATAGGCTAAAACCACCACAACTAGGGTTGTGGGAACCCTGACAAATTAACACACATAGGAAAAATACTTAGTGATTCTTGAGTGTAGTTTATGTATGTATTGTTTGTTCCTTCGTTTTGATTGATTCTTGACGGTTGCAAAAGTTAGGACTTGCCTTATTCTTATTTACCGGACCAAGGAGGTAGTGAATGGGAAAAGGGATTAACAACTGAGATTTGAAGCTATCAACCCTCATCTAATAGCTTGACCTTGTCCGGGAATAGCTAATCTGATATCAAGGGTAAGGATTAATAAAACATATATCCATAGACGAATCAAGTTGCGTGGTGATAATCATCTAGATAGGGGACCAACCATTTAGGTGAAATTAACTTACCGATATTGCATGCTAAGCACCAGAATAGATCACTAGTATAAAACGCCTTGTGGTTATGAAGTCATGGGGAACACTTACCCTAGTTAGTTGCATTAATTTGGAAACAGCAATCAATTTCTCAATATTGTTGTTTATTTCTTTTACAAATTTTTCTCTCTTAGGAAATAATTAACTAAAAAGCTTAAGCACTAGTGTTCTTCTACATCCTTCCTTATTCTCTGTGGGATCGACCCCAACCTCTAGTTGGGTTCTTTATTGACGACGTCCACTTCATACTTTGTTAAGAAGTGTGATTTTGAGTGTTATCAAAAAGTGGCATCGTTGTCGGGGAATATGGTTTAGGATTAGATTAATTGCTTGTGTTTAACTTTTAGTCTTTATTTCCTATTTTTTGTTTTTCTTTTATATTCTGATGTGTCACAGGGCGGTGTGGTAAAACAAGCGGCTAAGATGTGACCACAGTCTCAACAGGTATCTTGATGAAGTCTAAGTAATCAAGATATCTGCGTCGTGCCGCGACATTAAATCAGGCGCTTGGAGGCAATCCAAGATAAATTTTTTGTTTGTTTTTATGTGTTTGTTCAAGTGTGTAGGTGATAGGTCATAATTTTCAATAAAAATTGAGAGTAAATATTGAAGACAAGGAGTAGAGGTCCAGGGAGTTCTTCTTGCACTCTATTACTTTATGGTTATTTGTTTTAGTACTAGGGATAGTGTAACCAATTAAGTGTGGGATGGTAGATGTGAACTTCATATTACCATGCATGCATTAATTGCTAAACTTGCACATGGTTGGCCTAGTTTTTTTGAGATTTATGATTTTCATGCATGCTTGTTGGTTTGTAGTATTTTTTAGTTTTATTTTATTTTGGGTTCCTCTGGTTTTTTTTCGGTACTTTTTCGGTGGATAGTCCCTTAGAACCAACTAGAGAGTCTATATTTTTTATTTTTTATTTTAGTCATTGAGTCATGACTTTGCCCGATGATGGATGAATGACCACCGTCTTAAGGGTAAATTAGTCATTAGGTAGAACAAAGCTTGAACCTCACGAATGCTAGCTGCTTCACTTTAGGTATCATTGTGACTTTATTAAATTCACTCAAAAATGCATGAAAAAGGTAGAAACACTTAGTCTTTTGGGAACTTGACTCTTGTACTTGAAAAAATGGGCTTAATTATGTTATGCATGCAATATGAATATATGTGTTTATGTGATCTTGATTTTCATTGTTAAACCATTTTGTGCCATTGTGTGAGTAAGGAATTTTTGATATACTTCATGCTTGTAAATTGACATATAGAACTTGCCTAGTGTATGTGCAAAGCGAAATAAGAATGATGAATTTAGGAAGTGGTATAGGCATTTCTTTGGTAACCATATTTTTGTCCTATTTTACCTACCTTGATTGTAATTATCCTAGTTAGCTACGTTTGAGCCTTAGCCTATTCTTTTGATAGCCATATTACAAGCTTAATCCCTGTTGTTCTATTGACTTGTATTTGATCCAAATGACTCCTAAAGCACTTTAATGAAAAATTTTTGTAGGAAAGGAGCATAATTGGAAAAGAGAAGGGAAAAGCAAAAAAGTGTGGTGAATTGAAAGAAAAGAAAAAGGTGAAATTTTTCTAAACAAAGAGGGTGAATTTTTAGTGGGTAAACAAAAAGAAGAAAGAGCTTTGAAAAATTGAAGATGAAAAAGAAGCATGAATTACCGATTAACCATACCCATTTGTTTACAATGAACTTGTTTTTGCCCTGGTCCTTCCTTGGATATTGTGAACCTCAACATAAGAAAAATGCTTAAGTTGAGGGTGGATAGAGTAGGGGTGCGCAAAGGGTGGGAACAGAAGAAAGGAAAAGAAAAGAGGAAAAAATGTGTGTGAATAAGCTCAATGATGAAAAGAAAAATTCCCACTAGTCACCTAAGTTGAAAAAATTTAAAAATAAAAGGAGATATAAGGAGAAAATTTGGAAATTGAAGAATGTGCTTAAAAATCAAAGTATTGTGAAGTATTAAAGTGCTTAGGGAGATTAGTCACTATCTTGGACAAACAGTTCCTACCCGTCCCTTAGCCTACATTACAACCAAATTTAAGTCCTAATTGTTCCTTGATTCAAAATTCTATATTAGTGGAGTATTACACTAAGGGAAAGCCTATGGGTCGTCTTTTGCATGTATGTTGTGTTCTTTGGAAGAGTGAGCGGAAATTATTTTATTTATGCCTAAGTTTATATTGACTTATATCTTGTGTGAGAAAAGGGCATCTCTCCAAATTGCGAGGGGCACAATGGTAAGACTTTGGTTTAATCTTGATTGCTAAATTGCATATAATTCATGTTGGCCCAAAATATGTCATGATGAGTTAGTTTTCAAAAGCTAAGTGATTTCGAACTTTAACATTTTAATGTTGATCCTATATGCATGCGAGTGAATTGTTTGACCTTCATTGATTTGTCTCATGATCCTAAGTGCAAGTCGACCTACTCGTAGGATGAATTATGTGCTTAATTGTTAGAAGAGAAGTAGTAGATTGTTCGAGGATTAACAATAGTTTAAGCGTGGGGTGTTAATGAAGGGCGTACTCACGCACTTCATAGACATATTTTGCCCGTACTTTGCTATGTTTTGAGAACAAATTATGTGTGTTTGCGTGTGATTATGTTATATATTTGTAAAAATGTCTAACGTATGTGATTAGATGTTTTCAAGGCTAAAAGTGATGGATTTGGGTGTGTTTGAGACGTTTGGATTGAAGTTGAAGAAGAAGGAATGCACTAAGAAAGATTAAAAAGAACGAAAATATAAATATAGTGCACTGCCACTGCTGCGCGACCAGATGCGCGAGGCACTGGCCTTGCTGCGCTACTAGATGCGCGACGCGGCCCTTGTCCTGCACAATTCCATGCGTGAGGCGCCGGTCTCCCTTCTTGACTGAGTGCGCGACGTGGCACAGAGGCTCTAGGAAACGGATTTGACAAGGGCGATGCGGCTAAGGTGTTTCACACAGCCAGAAACCAATTCCCTCTTCAACAAGGCAATGGAAATTTAAATTCCAAGTCAAATTCATCAAGGAACAAGGAAAACATAAATCTGCTGCTATAAATACCCTTTTATTTTCATGTAATAGCTAATGATGTTTTAAGTTTTAATTTTTAAGTTTGAAGTAGAATTAGAAGCCAAGTTTTAGACAAGTCTTATGCTTAGAAGTTTTACGACATACTTTGGGACGATTTTTGAGTTGTTCTTCTTTATTGTTGCATTAATCAAGTGAGTTTCTTCCTATCAACGTTGTAAGTATTAATTTTTGCTTTTGTCTATGAATGTTATGAATTTACTTATAAACATGATAGGCTAAAACCACCACAACTAGGGTTGCGAGAACCATGACAAATTAACACACATAGGAAAAATACTTAGTGATTCTTGAATGGAGTTTATGCATGTATTGTTTCTTCCTTTGTTTTGATTGATTATTGACAATTGCAAATGTTAGGACTTGCCTTATTCTTATTTACTGGACCAAGGAGGTAGTGAATGGAAAAAGGGATTAACAATTGAGATTTGAGGCTATCAACCCTCATCTAATAGCTTTACCTTGTCCGGGAATAGCTAATCTGATATCACAGGTAAGGGTTAGTAAAGCGTACACCCGTAGACAGACCAAGTTGCGTGGTGTTAATCATCTAGATAGAGGACCAACCATTTAGGTGAAATTAACTTACCGATATTGCATGCTAAGCATGGGAATAGATCACTAGTATAAAATGCCTTGTGGTTATGAAGTCTTGGGGAACACTTTGATCACGGGCAAAAATAGCATGCCCGTGATACGCTTTATAACTTAAATTAGTCGTGTTGTCTAAGTTACTTTATACATTTTCATGTGATTTTATATAA
>JACEIK010002458.1:57847-78204 GCA_018107945.1 Datura stramonium
GGTTCTTAAAAAGAGCCACTATATTACTTGCACGACCCGTACACTTGCGGACGCGCTCGATGTGAAAAAGAGTCGTCAAATTATTGGCACTCGATGCGAGCTACGTCACACTTACCATAGTTAGTTGCATTAATTTGGAAACAACAACCAGTTCCTCAACATTGTTATTTATTGCTTTTACAAATTTTCCCCTCCTAGGAAATAATCAACTAAAAAGATTATGCACTAGAATTCTTCTACATCCTCTCGTATTCTCTGTGGGATCGACCCCAACCTTTAGTTGGGTTCTTTACTGATAATGTACGCTTCATACTTTGTTAAGAAGTGTGAGTTTGAGCGTTATCAAGCCCCTCAGGACAACTCAGTGTCCACCGTAGAGTTCAGGGCGGTCATCCAGCTGCTTGCACAAACAGTTACCAACCAGGTGAATCAACAGGTGGTTCCGATCAACAATAATTGGTCCGTAGCAGCTGCCAGAGTTTGGGACTTCACTAGAATGAACCCTATAGTTTTCCACGGATCTAAGGTGGTAGAGGACCCACAGGAGTTCGTGGATGAGATTAAGAAGATCACCTGCAGTATGGGTGTTAGCTCCTCTGAGAGTGCCGACCTGGCTGCCTATCAGCTGAAAGGGGTAGCCCAAGTTTGGTACGAGCAGCGGAAGGAGGGAGGCGAGCAGGAGTAGGACCGGTGGAATGGGAGGAGTTCAATACAACCTTCCTAGATAGATTCTTCCCTTGGGAGCTCAGGGAGGCAAAAGTGGCTGAGTTCATGAACTTGAGACAGGGCAACAGAACAGTAGAAGAATATACACTGGAGTTCACCAGACTGTCTAAATATGCTCCAGAGATGGTTGGCAAAATCCAATACAGAATGTCCCGAGGGGGCATTGTTGAATAAATTAACTTCGGTTTGATTTCCTGAAACACAAGCGATAGTGGATTTGTTTCTATCTTTTGATGAATCTTTTTCACGACTCGATAGATAATTTGATAAGCCAATGTTTTTTTCATTTGTGAATGGAGTGTGGAACTTGGCCCTCAAAGAGTGCATGACTACAATGCTTATCAAGGACATCAATCTCTCCAGCCTTATTGTTCATGCCCAGCAGATTGAGGTAGAAAAGCTGAAGGACACAGAGCGAAAGAACAAGAGGGTAAGGACTGGCCAGTCAGATTATGGCCACAATAGGTCCGACGGTAGTAGTCGCCCACAGCAACAACAACAGCAGAGGGCTCCAGCACCCAGCTCAGCCAGCGCCCCTACCTTTCAGTATCACCAGAATCGGAGGAGTGGAGCATCTGGCTCTCAGTTCTAGAGTTACAGTGCTAGCAATAGGTATCCAGCTTGCCTTAAGTGTGGCAAGAATGACATAAGGGATTTCCTTCAGGGGCGAGAGGGTTGCTTTGGGTGTGGATAGTTAGGTCACTGACTCAAAGAATGCCCGTCAGCAGGACAGGGAAGATCCCAACACTCCAGCAGCTCCAGCAGGTCGATCAACATAGCAGGCCAACACTTCAGGTACAGATGGCAGTCAGCACTAGAACCGCTTTTATGAATTATTATCTCGTAAGGATCAGGAGAGCTCACCTAATGTGGTCACGAGTATGTTACGTCCTTTCCACCTAGATGTATATGCCCTACTAGATCCAGGAGCCATATTATCGTTCGTGACTCCCTACATAGATGTCCGGTTTAATATCAGTCTAGAGGTCCTCTCAAAACCATTTTCAGTCTCCATCCCAGTTGGTGAGTCAGTTATAGCTAGTCGAGTGTATAGAAACTATCCAGTCTCAGTCTTCAATAAGGTCATTCTAGCTGATCTTGTAGAGTTATATATGGTCTATTTTGACCTCATCCTTCATTCTGGTTATGCCTCAGTCAATTGCAGAACTAGAGTTGTTAAATTTTAGTTTCCTACTGAGCCAATGTTAGAGTGGACGGGCAGTAGTGCAGCGCCTAAGGGTCGGTTTATTTCCTACCTTAAGGCCCAGAAGCTAATTTCTAAGGGATGTATCTATCATCTGGTTCGGGTTAAGGATTCTAACTCTGAGACCCAAACTATCTAGTTAGTCCCAGTTATCAATGAATATCCTGATGTGTTCCTCAAAGATCTTCCCGGAGTTCCTCCTAAGCGGGAAATAGACTTCGGTATAGACCTTCTCCCAGATACTCAGCCCATCTCCATCCTTCCTTACAGAATGGCTCAAGCTGAGCTTAAGGAGTTAAAGAAGCAGCTAAAAGATCTTCTTGATAAGGGTTTTATCAGACCTAGCATCTCTTCCTGGGGTGCTCCAGTACTATTCCTGCAAAAGAAAGATGATACCCCTTAGAATGTGCATAGATTACAGTCAGTTAAACAAGGTATCAACCAAGAACAGGTATCCCCTACCCAGAATCGATGACCTATTCGGCCAACTTCAGAGAGCCAACTATTTCTCCAAAATAGATCTCAGGTCGGGGTATCATCAGCTAAGAGTCAGAGAGTGTAACATACCGAAAACAGCTTTCAAGACTCGATATGGTCACTAGAAGTTTGCGGTTATCTCCTTCAGACTAACTAATGCCCTCATAGCTTTTATGGACCTGATTAATAGAGTCTTTCAGCAATATCTGGATATGTTTGTCATTGTATTTATCGACGACATTCTGGTATACTCCATAAATGAGGAAGAACATGCTAACCATCTAAGATTAGTGCTTCAGACGCTCAGAGACCGCCAGTTGTTTGCTAAGTTCAGCTAGTGTGAATTCTGGTTGAAGTCTGTGACTTTCCTTAGTCACGCGGTCTCGGGTGAGGGTATTTAGGTATATCCTCAAAACATAGCAATGGTGAAAGACTGGCCAAGACCTACCTCCCCAACTGAAATCGGAAGTTTCATGGGTCTAGCTGGTTATTACCGACGATTTGTAGAAGGATTTTCCTCTATTGCATCTCCTCTGACTAAGTTGACTCAGAAAAAGGTGAAATTTCAGTGGTCAGATGTGTGTAAGAAGAGTTTCCAGGAGTTGAAGAATCGTCTCACTACTGCTCCAGTGTTGAACTTACCAAAAGAAATAGATGGGTTAGTCGTGTATTATGAATCTTCCAGAGTTGGACTCAATTGCGTTCTAATACTGAGATGTAAGGTGATAGCTTATGCCTCCAGACAACTGAAGGTCCATGAAAGGAATTATCCGACTCATGACTTGGAGTTGGCAATGGTGGTGTTTGCATTGAAAGTATGGACACACAACCTATACGGGGCTTACGTAGATGTTTTCACCGATCACAAGAGCCTCCAATATGTATTCAACCAAAAAGACATGAATCTTTGTCAGAGGAGATGGTTAGAATTACTGAAGGATTACGACATGAGTGTGTTGTACCACCCGAGCAAAGTCAATGTGGTGGATGATTCCCTAAGCAGGTTGTCTATGGGGAGCGTGGCCCATGTTGAAGAGGGCAAAAGGAAATGGTGAAGGATATTCACAGACTAGCTTGGTTAGGGGTGCAGTTGGTTGATTCAACTGAGGGTGGAGTGGTAATACAAAGTGGGTCAGATTCTTCTTTGGTTGTTGAAGTTATGTCTAGACAGGATGAAGATCTCATCTTACTTAAGCTTAAGGAAGCAATTCTCAGAAAAGAAGTTGAGGTTTTCTCCAAAGGGGGAGATAGGGTGCTCCGTTACCAGGGCAGATTGTGTATATTGGACGTCGGTGATTTGAGCAACAGATACTGGCTGAAGTGCACAGTTCGAGATATTCTATCCACCCTGGTGCTACAAAGATGTACCATGATCTGTGAGATATTTACTAGTGGAACAACATGAAAAGAGACATCGCTGAATCTGTAGCTAAGTGCCCGAACTACCAACAAGTCAAAGTAGAACACCAAAGACCGGGAGGTATAACTCAGGATATCAGCATACCTACTTGGAAGTGGGAACAAGTACATATGGACTTTTATACGGGTCTACCTGAGACTCATATGCAGCATGATTCAATCTGGGTGATAGTAGACTAGATAACCAAGTCAGCATACTTCCTCCTAGTTAAAACTACAGACTCAGCTGAGGACTATGCTAGGCTTTATATCCAGGAGTTAGTCAGACTTCATGGGGTGCCCTTATCCATTATCTCAGATAGAGGTACCCAGTTCACCTCTCACTTCTAGAAGTCCTTTCAGAAGGGACTTGGTACCCAGGTCAAGCTCAGCACAGCTTTTCACCCGCAGATAGATGGACAAGCTGAGCAGACTATTCAGACCTTAGAGGATATGCTGAGAGCCTGTTTGATCGATTTCAAGGGCAGTTGGGATGATCACTTGTCTCTCATCGAGTTCGCATACAACAACAGCTACCACTCCAGTGTTCAGATGGCCCCGTTTAAGGCATTGTATGGTAGGAGGTGTAGGTCTCCTATAGGGTGGTTTGAGGTTGGTGAAGCTACCTTGATAGGGATAGACTCGGTTCATGAGGCAATGTAGAAAGTACAACTTATCCAAGAGAGGTTGAAAACAGCACAAAGTCCTCATAAATCCTATGCTGATGTGAGGAGAAGAGAGTTAGAGTTTGCAGTGGATGATTGGGTTTATCTGAAAATTTCACCCATGAAAGGGGTGAGGAGATTTTGGGAAGAAAGGAAAACTCAGTCCCAGATATGTAGGACCCTATAGAACTCTTAGGAATATTGGCAATGTAGCCTATCAGCTAGAATTACCTTCAGAGTTAGCATCTGTGCACCCAGTCTTACATGTGTCACTATTGAAGAAGTGCATTGGTAATCTAACTTCAATTGAGCCATTAGATAGTTCGGGAGTGAAAGATAGTCTCTCGTATAAAGAGGTCCTAGTGCGAATCCTTGTCCACCAGGTTCGTAAGTTGAGGAACAAAGAAGTAGCTTTAGTCAAAGTCTTGTGGAGGAATCAACTGGTTGAGGGAGCTACGTGGGAGGCCGAAGTAGGTATAATGGCTAGATATCCGCATTTGTTCTCTTCTGGCTCAGTTTCAGTTTAAGGTATCAATTTCCTCCCCAAAACACATTTTATTTCATGAGTTCCAGTTTCCTTCATGTAAATGTATATGTGTATGATTAGTGAATTCAGTTCATACTTGTAGTTCAGTTTGGAGGTAGTCATTCCGTGAGTATTCAGCCTTCACGATCAGTATTTTAGTATAATGATTGCAATTCTCTGCTTTTCTACGTATTTTTCAACATTCGAGGATGAATGTTCCCAAGGGGGAGATATTGTAATGCCCTGGAAACCCTAAAACTAGACCTGGGAGTTGAAATGGAGAAAATAGAATTTTCTGCACCAGATCTTAGAACGAGTCGTCCTGTGACCCGTGGGGTAGGCCACGAGTCGTGAAGTGACTCATGGGGAAGGGTCCAAATTTGGTTAAAAATTTAGGGAAAATTTGAGTGACCATGGGTGTGACCACGAGTCGTGGTCAACACCACTAGCCGTCAAGTGAGTCGTGGTCTAGGGTTGGCTCAAGGTTGGAAGAATCAGGCAGTGTACTTAACGAGTCCTCACCACGACTCATTTGGGACACCATGAGTCATGGTGTCGCCCGTGGTGATCCCCAGGAGGATTTTTGCAGTGTGGTTGATAGGAGGTGAGCACGAGTCATTGGGTTTCCTGATGACTCATGAAGTCAGTCGTTGGTTGGTTGAAGAAATTAGTATAAAACTTTCAGTGTACATCACGACTGGACCCCACTAGTCGTCCCTTACCTCATTACTCATGGAGTTCCTCGTGAGGACTGGAAGGGTAATTTTTCCAGCAAATTTCCTAAGGGTGTTTTCGTAATTCCCTAACCTTCTAGGCTCTATACTACGTCATTTTGGATTATTTTGACGGGATTTAGAGGGGCTAAGTGGTTTTCCCCCTTATTCCCACTCATCTTCAGAAAAATAACGTAAGCTTTTCCTCTCAAGAGCTCTCAAGCAGGACTAGGGTTCCTCCTCTATTGCAGCAGTCCAAGCTTCTTTCTCCAAGGAATTTCTAACTAGGTATGTGGGAATCCAACAAGGGAATAGTTCTTCCCATGTGTCCCCCAAAAATCCCTCCTAGTTTCTCTATGAATTCTAGCCCTGATCTTTCGAATGTGAAGGGTATATATGCCAGATTTATTTGAATTCATGTAGAATATTCTCCATATTTATTTTAGATATGAATTCCCATAAAAGTGAATTCTATCCCTGAGCTTTCGGATGAGGATGAATTATATGTCCGATTCTATTATAGCTTGTGGTATAAGATTTAATTTTATTGTTGGATATTCCCCATTATCTAGATATAGTATAAGTGCTCTTCTTTTAAGAATGATTTTAGCCCTAATGTTGAATGAGAACATCTAAAATTTTGCTTGTTGGGTTAATCGTCCTTGTTGCTTGATCCTATCCATGTTGGGGATTTATGTATTGTTGGAGTGAATTGAAATCTCTGTTAGTTGCTTAAAGTTTAGTTTCAGTTAGAATGTTAGAACCCTCAGTGTTAAGCAGAATTGTCAGCTGATCAGTTTGACATCAGTATATTCTTTAGGTGTCAGTGGTGCCTCCCAGTTATCAGAATTAAACGCAGAATAAATTTTTTGTGGATCTTTAGGTGGTCATGACACTTCCAGATAGTAGCTCTGACCAGCCTTAGGACCCCAGTCTCAAACTACAGTTTGTTCTTCAGACGGTTATGAGACTTCAGGTAAGCAGCTCTGACCAGTCTTAGAATCCAGTTACAGAATCCAGTCCGGCTCTAAGTGTACTATCAGATAGGTATTCCTGACTTAGTCTTGGACCCTAGTTTCGAGCTTAGCTTAGTAGTCAATCTATAAATATCCAGTGGGAGTAGGACTTAGCATCGAGCGGACCGGGGTTCCAGCGCACCCAAGTTCCCAAATCTATGTTGCCACCGTAGGTTACAGTTTTATTGGCCTCATGGACCCAGACTTATGATCACCCAGTTCATGCCTTTATACCCTAGCAAGGTATATTGGGTCCTACCGATGGGGTGCATACATCGGCTCCACGTCAAGCTCACATGGTTATATGTCGGTTATAGACTCTCTGATTGGTCAGTTCAGTGTAGTAATTCAGACTCAGTAGTTCAGATTTAGGGCATGTCTTTGACCATCAGATAGGGTCATCTTGACCATCTAAATATACCCAGTTATTTCAATCTAGTATTTCAGTTGGTCAGTGCATGTCATTTCAGTTCAGTTATTATATCCTGTGTTCCTCCTGCTTACTCAATACATTCAAAGTACTGACGCATAGATTTTATGTTGTATCATTTTATGATATAGCTGCGGGTTCTCAGACACAGCACCATTAGCCTTCCTCGTTCAGACTTTTCCAGCAGTGTTAGTGGTGAGTCCTCATATTTCGAGGATGAATATTATTTCTTTCAGTTTTGTTTCCTTTATTTAGATTTGGAGTTAGCTGGGGGTTTGTCCCAGTAACTCATCAATTGTAGTGGCTTTCAAACATGGACATGATTTTCAGACTTCTATCAGATTTTCAGTTGATTGTAAACTTTTCTGATTCAGCTTTATTTATCATAAATATTTAATAGTAGTATTTTAAAGCTTTCGCTATTTATGCTTACTTAGAATGTCAGTGTATGATAAACCAGCGGTTGACTTGGGGTTACTTGTGACTCCAAGTACCATGTCCTGACAAGAGTGTAGACTCGGGTCATGACTGATCACGAGCAAAAATAGCATGCCCGTGATACGCTTATAACTTAAATTAGTCTTGTTTAGCTAAGTAATTTTATACATTTTAATGTGATTTTATATGAATGTGAAGATATGTGCTAACCAACATGATTAGCCTTTGTTTTGTAGGTTTTGATGACTTTTGAGGAGCTAATCCATGAGTTGGTNCTCTTTATCGTGCATTAAAATTCAACTCTAGAGTCATTCTCCTAAATCGTGATCTGTTTCATTTCAGTGAATCATGCACCCGCGACGTGGTAATGGAAGAAGGGTTTGTAACAATCACCAACCTTCCCCACCAGCTCCAGCAGCCCCTTAGGATGATTCAACGTCCACTGCGGAATTTAGGGTGGCTATCCAGCTGCTCGCTCAGATGGTTACCAATAAGGTGAACTAGTAGGTGGTTCCAATCAACAATAACGGGTCCGCAAAAGCTGCCCAAGTACAGGACTTCACTCGGATAAACCCTCCAGATTTTTAGGGATCTAAGGTGGGAGAGGACCCACAGGAGTTTGTGGACGAGATTAGAAAGATCACTCAGATTATGGATGTCAGTCCCTCAGAGAGTGCCGGCTTGGCTGCCTACCAGCTGAGAGGGGTAGCCCAGGTCTGGTATGAATAGTAGAAGGAGGGGAGGCCAGTGGTAATAGGACCGCTAGAGTAGGAGGAGTTCACTACAGCCTTCCTAGACAGATTCTTCCCTCGGGAGCTCAGGGAGGCAAAAGTGGCGGAGTTCATAAATCTGAGACAGGGAAATAGGACAGTAGAAGAATATGCTCTGGATTTTACCAGGTTGTCTAAATATTATCTAGAGATGGTGTCTGAGCCAAGGTATCGCATGCCGAAGTTATTAACGGGGTGTCAAACTTGGTCCTCATAGAGTGCAAAACAATGATGCTGATCAAGGATGTTGACCTCTCCAGTCTCATTGCTCATGCCCAACAGATTAAGGTAGAAAAACTGAAGGACATGGAGCGGAGAAACAAACGAGCAAGAATCGGCCAGTCAGATTATGGCCACCAGAGGTCTGGCAATTGTAGCCACCCACAACAATGGAACTAGTAGAGGGCAACACCCAGCTCAGCTAGTGCCCCTACCTTTCAGTCCCTCCAGGATTGAAGGGGTGGCACATTTGGCTCTCAATCCTAGAGATACAGTGCCAGCAACAGGTATCCAGCTTTCCCTAAGTGTGGCAAGAACCACCCAGGAGAGTGTCTTCAGGGTCGAGGGGGCTATTTTTGTTGTTGAAAACTTGGTCATTGGCTAAGAGACTGTCCGTTCGTAGGATGGGGAAGGTCACAATCAACTACCTCAGTAGCTCCAGCAGGCCAACCAGCTCAACAGGACAATACTTCAGGTACGGATGGCGGTCAGTGCCAAAACCATTTTTATGCATTATCATCTCGTCAGGATCAAGAGAGGTCACCTGATGTGGTCACGGGTATGTTACATATTTTCCACCTAGATGTATATGCCCTACTAGATCCCCGAGCCACACTTTCGTTCATGACTCCATACATAGTTGTTCAGTTCAATATAAGTCCAGAGGTCCTCTTAGAACCACTTTTAGTCTCCACCCTAGTTGGCGAGTCAGTTAGAGCCAGTCGGGTGTATAGAAACTACCAGTCTCAGTCCTCAATAAAGTCATTCCAGCTGACTTTGTAGAGTTATACATGGTTGATTTTGACCTCATCCTTTGCATGGATTGGTTACACTCTGGTTATGCCTCAGTCAATTGCAGAACTAGAGTTGTAAAATTCCAGTTACCAAATGAGCCAGTATTAAAGTGGACGGGCAATAGTAGAGCACCTAAAGGTCAGTTTATTTCCTACCTTTAGGACCAGAAGCTTATTTCCAAGGGATGTATCTATCATCTTGTTCGGGTCAAAGATTCCAACTCTGAGACCCCAACTATCCAGTCAGTCCTAGTTGTCAGTGAGTTTCCTGAAGATCTTCCCGGAGTCCCTCCTGAACGGGAAATAAACTTCAGTATATACCTTCTTCCATATACTCAGCCCATCTCCATCCCTCATTACAGAATGGCTCCAGCTGAGCTTAAGGAGTTGAAGGAGCAGCTAAAAGACCTTCTTGATAAAGGTTTTATCAGACCCAACATATCTCCTTGGGTTGCTCTAGTACTATTCATGTGAAAGAAAGAGGGTAACCTCAGGATATGTATTGATTAACGTCAGCTAAGCAAGGTCACAGTCAAGAATAGGTATCCCCTACCTAGGATTGACAACTTGTTCGATCGGCTTCAGGGAGCCAGTTGTCTCTCCAAAATAGATCTCAGGTCAGGGTATCATCAACTAAGAGTTAGAGAATGTGACATACTAAAAATAGCTTTTAGAACATGGTATGGTCACTACGAGTTCGTGGTTATGTCCTTCGGACTAACTAATGGTCTCGCAGCTTTCATGGATCTGATGAACAGAGTCTTCAAGCAGTGTCTAGATATTTCATCATTGTATTTATCGATGACATTCTGGTATACTCCAGGAATGAGGAAGAACATGCTAACAAACTGAGAATTGTGCTTCAGATACTCAGAGACCGCCAGTTGTTCGCTAAGTTCAACAAATGCGAATTCTGGTTGAAATTTGTGACTTTCCTTTGTCACGTGGTCTCAGGTGAGGGTATTCAGGTAGATCCTCAAAAGATAGCGGCAGTGAAAGACTGGCCAATACATACCTCCCCAACCGAAATCAGAAGTTTCTTGGGTCTAGCCGGTTATTACCGACGTTTTATGGAAGGTTTTTCCTCTATAGCATCCCCTCTGACTAGGATGACTCAAAAGAAGGTGAAATTTCAATGGTCAGATGCGTGTGAGAAGAGTTTCTAGGAGTTAAAAACTTGACCCACCACCGCTCTAGTGTTGACCCTGACGGAAGGAACAGAGGGATTAGTTATTTATTGTGACGCTTCCAGAGTTGGGATCGCTTGCGTTCTGATGCAGCGGGGTAAAGTGATAGTTTATGCCCCCAGATAGCTCAAGATTCATGAAAAAAATTACCCGACTCATGACCTGGAGTTAGCATCAGTGGTGTTTTCATTGAAAATATGGAGGTACTACCTTTACGGGGCTCACGTGGATGTTTTCACCGATCACAAGAGAATTTAGTATGTATTCAGTCAGAAATATCTAAATCTTCATCAGAAAAGGTGGTTAGAGCTCTTGAAGGATTATGACATGAGGGTGCTATATCACCCGGGCAAAGCCAATGTAGTGGCGGATGCCCTGATCAGGGTATCTATAGGGAGCATGGCCCATGTGGAAGAGGGCAGAAAGGAACTTGCGAAGGATATTCATAGACTAGCTCAGTTAGGGGTGCAGTTGATTGATTCAGCTGAGGGTGGAGTGATAATATAAAGTGGTTCAGATTCCTCTTTGGTTGTTGAAGTTAAGTCCGGACAGGATGAGGATCCCATCTTACATAAGCTTAAGAAAGCGTTTTTCAAAAGAGAAGTTGAGGCTTTCTCCAAAGGGGAAGATGGTATACCCCGTTATTAGGGTAGATTATGTGTACCGGATGGGGATAATTTGAGACACCAGATACTAGTTGAAGCACATAGCTCGAGGTATTCCATCCACCCTAGTGCTACTAAGATGTATTAGGATTTACAGGATATTTACTGGTGGAACGGCATGAAGAGAGACATCGTTGAATTTTGTAGCTAAGTGCCCGAACTGCCAGCAAGTCAAAGTAGAGCACAAAAGACCGGCAGGTATGACTCATGATATCAGCATATCCACCAGGAAGTGAGAAGAAGTGAATATGGATTTTATTACGGGTCTACCTCGGACTCATCGACAGCATGATTCTATCTGGGTAATAGTAGACCGAATGACTAAGTCAACACACTTCCTCCCAGTTAAAACCACAGATTCAGCTAAGGACTATGCTAGGCTTTATAACCGGGAGTTGTTCAGACTTCGTGGGGTGCCATTATCCATTATCTCAGATAGAGGTACCCAGTTCACCTCTCATTTTTGGAAGACTTTTCAGAAGGGATTCGGTACCCAGGTCAAGCTCGGCACAGCTTTTCACCCACAGATGGATGGAAAAGCTGAGCGGACTATTCAGACCCTAGAAAATATATTGAGAGTGTGTGCGATCAATTTCAAGGGAAGTTGGGATGATCACTTGCCTCTCATCGAGTTTGCTTACAACAACAGCTACCACTCTAATATCCAGATGGCCCCATTTGAGGCATTACATGGCAGGAGGTGTAGATCTCCTATTAGATGGTTTGAAGTGGGTGAAGCTACTTTAATCGGACTAGACTCGATTCATGAAGCTATGTAGAAAGTACAGCTCATCTGAGAAACATTGAAAACAACTCAGAGCCATCACAGATCTTATGCTGATGTAAGGAGAAGAGAATTGGAGTTTGTTGTAGATAACTGGGTTTATCTGAAAATTTCACCCATGAAAGGGGTAACGAGATTTGGGAAGAAAGGAAAGGTCAGTTCGAGATATGTGGGACCCTACAGAATTCATAGGTGAATTGGAAAGGTAGCTTATGAGCTAGAATTACCTTCAGAGTTGGCATCTGTGCACCCAGTATACCATGTGTCACTATTGAAGAAGTGCATTGGTGATCCAACTTCAATTGTGTCATTGGAAAGTGTGGGAGTGAAAGATAGTCTCTTATACGAAGAGGTCCCAATCCAGATCCTTGACTGTCGGGTTCTTAAGCTAAGGAACAAGGAGGTAGCTTCAGTCAAAGTCTTGCGGAGGAATCAGCAGGTTGAGGGAGCTACGTGGGAGGCCAAAGCAGATATAATGGCTAGATACCCCCATTTGTTCCCTTCGGACTCAATTTCAGTTTAAGGTATCAATTTCCTCCCCAAAACTGCTTTTAGTTCATATGTTTCAGTTTCTTTCATGTAAATGAATGTGTATGATTAGTGAATTTAGTTCAGACTTGTGATTCAATTCAAAGGCAGTCCGTTAGTTTTCAGCCCTCATGATCAGTAATGAGTATAAAGATTGCCATTCTCAGCTTTCCTGCGTGTGTTCCAACATTCGAGGATGAATATTCCAAAGGGGAAGATATTGTAATACCACAGAAACTCAAGGACTATACCCGGGAGTTAAAATAGAGAAAATTGGAAAATCTGAACTGGATCACAGAATGAGTCGTTCGGTGATCCGTGGGGGTGACCATGAGTCGTTAGGTGACTCATGGTGAGGACTTTGAACTTGTTTGAAAATTTTGGAAAAAGAGAGTGACAATGAGTTATGGTAAACACCATGAGCCGTGGGGTGACCCGTGATCAGTAATTGACAAAAAGTTGGAGAAGCCAGGCAGTGTACGCGACGGGTCCTCACCATGACTCGTTCGGGACACCACGAGTCGTGGTGTCGCCCGTGGTAACTCCAGGAAACTTTAGGCAGTGTTGGTGACGGGTGGGTCACCACGAGTCATGGTGTCCCTCGTGGTGACCAATATGAGATTTTGGAAGTGTACCTCACGATTGTTTGACCATGAGTCGTGGTCACTGGGCACGACCCATTAGGTCCCTCGTGGGGGCCTAACAATTAGTTTTTTCTGCGAATTTCCTAAGAGTGTTTCTGTAATTTCCTAACCTTCTAGACTCTAAATTACATCGTTTTGGTATATTTTAAGGGAATTTAGAGGAGCTGAACGGTTCCCCCTCTCATTTCCACTCGAATTTTCTCAAAAATTACGTAAGTCTTCTCTCAAAGCTCTCAAGCGAGGTCTAGGGTTCGTCATCTATTGCATCCATTCAAGTTCCTTTGCTAGGGAAATTTTAGCCAGGTATGTGGGAATTCAACAAGGGAATAGTTCTTCCCTTGTGTCCCCAGAATTTCTCCCTACTTCTCTTTATCAATTTTATCCATGAAACTATCGAATGTTAAGAAATTATCAATCATATGTCATTTAATTCATATGGAATATTATTTTATGTTAATTATAAATATTTTCTACCAACTTTTGACTAAAATGATGTTTTTTCTCATGAAATAAAATTTAGCCCTAGTCCTTGAACATAAAAAAATCTAGAATCTTACCATAGTGAATAAATAATGAAATTTGCTTGATTCCTTCAGTGTTGAGGATTCCCATATTGTTAGTTGGTGCTAAAAATTTAGTTAGATTAATGTCAATGAAGTTCAGTTAAAATATTAGAATACTCAATGTCAGTCAGAAATGTCAATTGATCAGTTTGACTACAAAAATTCTCGAGGTGTTAGTACTACCTCCCAGTTATCAGAATCAGACTCAGAACTCGGTTTTAGTGGTTCATTAGGCGGTCATGAAACTTTTAGATAAGCAGCTCTGACCAGCCTTAGGAGCCCAGTTACATATTACATCTTGTTCTTTAGACAGTTACGATGCTTTAAGATAAGAAGCTTTGACCAGTCTTAGAACTCAGTTCTAGAATCCGGTCCGATAAGACTCTCAGGTTGCTTTCAAATAGGTATTCATGACTAGTCTTGGGCCCCAATTTTGAGCTATTATCTTAGTATTCAATCTAGGACTATCCGGTGGGAGTAGGACTTAGCACCGAGCGGACTGGGGTTCCAGCGCACCCAGGTTTCCAAAACTATGTTGCCACCATAGGTTACAACTTTATTGGCCTCATGGCCCCAGACTCTTATGATCACCCTGTTTATGCCTCTATACCCTTGCAAGGTACATTGGGTCCTATTGATGGGGTGTATACATCGGACTCCACGTCTAGCTCACGTGGTTATATGTCGTTTATAGACTCTCCCACTAGTTAGTTCAGTATCAGTTTAGCTCAGTTCAGCTCAATCTCAGCTTTGCTCAGTTTAGAACATTCCAGACTATTCAGTATAGTTATGAGNATTCAGTATAGTTATGAGTTTAGTATAGTCTTTTAGACTAGTATCTTAGATTCAGAGCATGTCTTTTATAATCATATAGGGTCATTTAGACCACCTCAGTTTATTACAGTTATTTCATCTTCAGCAGTTTCAGTTGATCATTGCATGTCTATTCAGTACAATTACTTATTCTATGGAGTTATACTTTCTCTCACTTACTCAGTACATTCAAAGTACTAACGCATACTTTTATGTTGTATCATTTTATGATACAGCTGCAGGATCTCAGTCTCAGGCTCGCTAGCCGATCGCTCTCAGAAGACTTCATCTGTTCTATTTGTTGAGTCCTCATCTTTCGAGGAAGAAGATTATTTTACTCAGTTTTGCTTTCTTCCATTTAGATTTGGAGTTAGCTGGGGTCTTGTCCTAGAAACTCATTAGTTGTAGTGGCTTTCAGAAACAGATTTGGTTTTTTAGACTTGTAATTTTGCTCAGATGTTTTTTTAAAACTTTATGATCCAGATATATTTCATAAATGTTTTATAGTTTACTTTAAAGCTTCCGCTATGTGTTATGTTTACTCATAATGCCAGTGCATGGTAGACTAGGGGTTGAATTGGGGTTACTTGTAACTCCAAACCATATTCCTTCCAGGGTGTAAGCTTGGGGCGTGACATATATATATTTCAATACTTAGGAGTATACATTCCACTCAATCATTTGCATAATTATAGATCATCGATTCACGTTGAAGCATCTTAAAAGAATTTAACTTAACAGTTCCACAAGATTTTCACAATAGTTCATTATCATCTCATATTAACATGTTTTTCACTATTTATTCAAATATATTATTCATATCACATAAAGTCCGAAGATCAATCACATACCATTATCACACATGTATACAGTCCATTATACAAAGTCTAACCCTCTAACCATAACCTACCTCGATATTCGAAGATAGCGATTCATCTACTCTGTGGGAGCCTAGCCTTTCCTCAAAGCTTCGGAACACTCAAAATCTACACAATATAGAGTAATACATTACTTACTCTTCAATTATGGGTCTCAATAGATCAAACCCTCCCTTTTAGGGGCACTTTAATAGTAAAACCCTTCCATTCAACCTAATTCTAGGTCTCCATCTTCGTCTAACCCATAATTGCTAGCAAGAAAGTCCTTGCTAAATGATTATCACCCATAAACCNTCAAAGTCAAGAGGTAGGAATAGCCCTTTTCTTATTGCAACAAATAGCCTTCCATTCAACCTAATTCTAGGTCTCCATCTTCGTCTAACCCATAATTGCTAGCAAGAAAGTCCTTGCTAAATGATTATCACCCATAAACCTTTAATCCAATCATCCCAATACTCCCCATAATCCAAACCTAGTTCATCAACCTAGGGTTTCTAAGCTTAGAATTCCGCCATTTATAGTTCCCCTAAGCTTTCTACAATTGAAAATAACCATTAAAGGGGAAAGGGATCAAGAAATTCACCTTAGTGTGTCAATTCTCTGCTCTGGAGAAGAATTTGCCTTCAAACCTTGCTCTGTCATGTTTGGAAAATAATGGGAAATAACCCCATAATTCCCATTTAAGACCCACTTTTGATTCCACTGTTCGCTTTAGCGGTCAAAATTCCATTGCGGTGTGCCTGCTACAGTGGCCAAAGTGTCGCGGTGGCAGTTCGAGCAGTTACTTCCCACATTCTCCATGGAGAGACTCCGCCAGCTACCACGATCTCACTGTAGCAGGAATTCCACCGCTGCAGCAGTCCCCCAAACCAGTAGCTACCCATATTAAACCAGTTTTACACTTAGAATATTTCACTGCACATTCTATCCCTTTCTTAGCCTATTTCCAGTGTTCTAGACCCTAATCATCCCGTAATGATGTTGGGGTCGTTACATTAGATACAAATTAAAACACAATTCATCCCCGAATGGCCTATATAAAGAAAGGGAGAGTTCTTACCATATTCAATGAACAGTTAAGGAGACTTGATTCGCATATCTGCCTCGATCTCCCAAGTGACTTCCTCAATCGGACAATTATTCCACTAGACCTTTACTGTCGTATTTTCTTTTGACCTCAGCTTCCAAACTTTTGTAGACAATATCTCTACAGGCTCCTCCTCATAAGACCAATCTTCATCTAATAGCACAGAGTCCCATTTGATAATATACGTTACATCCCCATGATACTTTTTCAACAGTTACATATGGAACGTTGGATGGACTCTAGACAATCCTGGCGGAAATGCCAACTCATGAGCTACTAACCCCACTCGTCTTAGGATCACAAATGATCAGATTTACCTCGGTATAAGCTTGCCCCACTTTTCGAACCTCATAACCCCCTTCATAGGGGACACCTTCAGCAACACTTTCTCTCCCTCCATGAATTCCATATCCCTCACCTTCATGTCTATGTACTGCGTCTGTCTACTCTGAGCAACTATCATACGGTCCTGAATTATTCAAAAAATTTCCCAGTACTCCCTCAGCAAATCAGTTCCCCAGGGTCTCACATCAAACTCATCAAACCAACCAATTGGATACCTGCATTTCTTCCCATACAGAACTTCAAATGGCGCCATGCCAATGCTCGAGTGATAGCTGTTCTTATAGGCGAACTCTACAAGGGTAAGAATTTTTCCCAATGGCTTCCAAAATCTATCACACACGCCCGGAGCATGTCCTCCAATACTTGGATAGTCCTATCTAACTGTCCATCTATCTAAGGATGGAAGGTTGTGCTCAAGTCCAACCTTGTGCCCAACTCAGCCTGCAAGGTTCTCCAGAAATGAGAAGTGAACTGAGTGCCTCTACCAGACACAATTGAAACTAGCACCCTATGAAACCAAATCACTTCCTTCACGTACGGTTTAGCTAGTTTCTCGGCATTGTAAGTAACCTGGACCACCAAGAAATGAGCCGACTTGGTCAACCTATCCATAATGACCCAAATCGAGCCAAATTTTCCCAAGGTCTTAGGAAGACCGACCGTAAAATCCATTGCTATTCTCTCCCATTTCCACTCAGGGATAGGCATTCTCTGAAGTACTCCTCTAGGCTTTTGGTGCTCGTACTTCATCTGATGACAATTCAAACATTAGGCAACATAGTCAACAATATCTCTCTTCATCCTACCCCGCCAATAGTGTTGCTTCAGGTCATGGTACATCTTGGTGACTCCAGGGTGGATGGAGTACCTTGAGTTGTGAGCTTCTTCCAAAAGAGTTTTAATCAACTCACCTAATCAGGGAACACACGCCCGCCCCTTTATTCTCAGGACTCCTTCATCATCTAACACTGCTTCCTTAGCTACTCCCCATAAAACTTTATCCCTGATCTTATTCAACTTTTCATCTTCGAACTACCTAGCTTTGATTTCCTCAAGCAGCAAGGACTTAGCCTCCATGTTGGCTAATATCCCACTTGTTTCTGTCAGCGACAACCTCGCCAAACTTTTTGCCAAAGTCTTAACTTCTTTGGCCATCGGCTGCTGAGCAGCTTCCAAGGAAGCTAAAATGCCCATGCTCACAGTCTTCCGACTCAATGCATCTGCCACAACGTTGGCCTTTCCTGGACGATATAGGATAGTGATGTCATAATCCTTAAGCAACTCCATCCATCTCCTTTGCCTCAAACTGAGATCTTTCTGGGAGAACATGTATTGCAAGTTGTGATGATCCATGAACACCTCACATCGAGCTCCACATAGGTAGTGCCTCCAAATTTTCAGGGCAAACACCAATACTGCAAACTCCATGTCATGCATGGGGTAATTCTTCTCATGACCTTCAACTGTCTCTAGGCATAAGCAATGACATGTCTTTCCTTCATTAACATAGCACCCAACCCAGACCGTGAGGCGTCACAATAAACAACAAAGTCTTTACCTTCCACTGGTAACACCAGGATAGGTGTTGTGGTTTGAAAACTTGCTTCACATTCCTCTGACCACTATAAAGGTACAACTTTCTGGGTCAACTTGGTCAACACCAAAGCAATGGACGCAAAACCCTTTACGAATTGATGGTAGTAACTGGCCAACCCCACAAAACTCCGAATTTCTGTCACGTTAGTTGGCCTTGCCCAGTTTCTGACCGCCTCAACCTTCTGTGGATCAACATAGATTCCCCCTTGTAAACCACATGTCCTAGAAAAGACAATGATTCCCACCAAAACTCACACTTAGAGAATTTGGCATACAGCTGCTTCTCCTTTAGTAATCCCAGCACAATTCTCAGATAATTTTCATGCTCCTGCTTAGTCTTATAATACACCAAGATATCATTAATAAACACAATAATAAAGGAGTCCAAGTAAGGTTAGAAAATAACGTTCATCAAGCTCATGAACGCAGCTGGGGCATTAGTGAGTCCGAATGACATGACCAGAAACTCGTAATACCCATACCTGGTTCAAAAGACTATTTTGGGAATATCCTCAGCCTGCATTTTTAGTTGGTGATAACTCGACCTCAAGTCAATTTTGAAAAATACAACCACCCCTGTAACTGATCAAACAAATCAACTATTCGAGAAAGAGAGTACTTGTTTCGAATAGTCACCTTGTTCAACTGATGGTAATCATTGCACATCTGCATACTATCATGCTTTTTCTTCACAAACAAAATTGGGGCACCCTACAATAACACACTCGATCTGTTGAATCCTTTACTAAGAAATTACTGCAACTGCCTCTTGAGGTCTCTTAACTTAGCAGGTGTCATTTGGTACAGAGGAATAGAAATAGGTCGAGTCCCCGGCTCTAAATCTATACAGAAGCCAATGTCATGGTCCAACGACATATCGGACAGATCTTCAAGGAACACCTCTAAAATACTCACGAACCACCGGGACCAACTCTATCAAAGGACCCTCGAAACTAGTCTCCCGATATGCGCTAGATACGTTGAAAATCCCCGCTCTATCAACTTACGGGCACGAAAGTAAGAGATGAGTTTCTTAGGAATGGGGCTATAATTCCCTTTCAACTCCAACCTAGACATCCCTGGCCCCGATATAGTGACAATCTTAGAATGGCATGGTTAGGGGACAACAAACTCATTTCCAAAATTACATCAAAATCAACCATGTCTAAGATCACTAAGTCTGCTAGAGTGTCATACCCTATGAAATCAACAATGCAGTCACGAATAGCCCTATCCACCAACACAGATTCCCCAAAAGGAGCAGACACATGGATAGGAATATCATGAACATCATAAACAAGATCCAAACCCAATGCAAAATAAGCAGACACATAAGAAAATATAGGGCCTTGATCAAACAACGCAATAACCATTTTATCAGCCACGAAGATCATACCTGTAATAACAACATCAGAAGTCTCTGCCTCTAGCCTTCCCGAGAAAGAATAGAAATGAGCCTAATTACCCACCTGAGAACCACCCCTACTGGGATGTTCCACCCCTCTACCTAACTGGGTGCCACCCCTACCCACCTGAGAACGTCCTCTACCTTGAGAGCACCACTTCTAATGGATGGTTAACCACCTCATCCCAGCTGTGAATGATCCAGGCTAAATCTGCTACCTCCTTTCCCAGTAGGGGCCAGAGCTCGAGGAGCTGGATAAGGAACAATCTGCCTCCCCTATCCAAACTTGGGCACCATCTGAGGGTATGACCATACTCGACACACTCATGAAAAACCTTTTCAATCACTGGCCTTTGAGAGGAACAGAGGAAATAGGGTGAGCTTCATGTTGACGACTGCCCGAGCGCACACGCAAGTGTACGTGGTCTTACAAGTAATACAGTGGCCCTTTTTAAGAGCCGGATGTCGAACCCACAGGGACTGGAC
>JACEIK010002458.1:95243-112030 GCA_018107945.1 Datura stramonium
AAAGTATCCCTTGGGCATGACATTTTGCCCAAGATCACTTCACCATCTGAAGGAACCACCTGAGTACCCCCAACTACACCTCATGGTCGCGAAGTTGTCCCTAGCGTACCTCCAGCTGATACCTGCATAGCGATCTGAACAGGGTGCCCATAGAAACCCTGTGGTGTCGGAGCCTTGGCAAAAGAAATACTAAAGGAACCCACTCTCCGAGTCTTCTTCTCGGCGTTCCTTGTATATCCTTCCTGTATCACCCCTTCCACCAACTTCACATACTCCACCACCTCTTGAAAAGTCTTACCTGAGGAGACCATCTGAAGAGATGATACCTGGAGACCCACATTCAGGCCTTTAACAAACCTCCTAATCATCTCCTTCTCCGTGGGAAGTAAAGGTAGGGCATACCTGGACACGGAATGAAATCGAGCCTCGTATACTGCAACAGATGAGTTTCCCCGCTCGATAGTGGTGAACTCATCCCATCTCCTATCCCTCAGAGTGTGGGGAACATACTTTTTTAGGAATGTGGAGTACAATTGGGTCCAAGTCAACTGACGATAGATCGACTTAGTTGTACCTTCATTAGTTCATCAGTACAAAAGTTCATCAGTTTTCTGTGTTCGATGATTCAAATACTCTACAGATCAATTCAACTATTGCACAAGTCTAAAAAATCAATGAAAACAAATTTGTATCACTTACAAGTGCAACAGGCAATTACAAGCAAAATCCACTCAACAGTTACTAGTATCGTGACCGTGTCACACTTAAAATCAAATTCATGTCTTTCATTTAAAATTACATAAACAAAAATCATAACTCTACAACCACTTAGCACATCCTTCATTCTATTTTACATATTATTACAAACATAACATAAACAATGTAAACAAATGGTAACATAACGGGCACACGCCTCCGCCATGCCACCGTAGACACTCAATCCATAAAATCAATGTACGCACATGCCATAGGGTCTTACTTTTGCCTTCCAGTCATGACCTGCAAGGGACTCTAGAAATTTATGTGTTGTAACAGCGCGGTACCCACTCCCACTCATATTCTCGTCTGAATACTCCCCTCGAACACGAGCCACTAATAATAACGCTCGCCCGGATGCTCCCTTCAAGCGCGAGCCACTCATCTCAGGATTTGCTATTAAAATCATTTTTCATCACGAAATGTAACGAGTTACGACTGACACACACAAAAACACACGCGTGCGTGTGTGTGCGCGCGCACACACACACACATATATATATCTATATTTCAACACTTAGGAGTCTATATTCCACCAAATCATTTGCATAATTACAGATCATCGATTCACATTGAAGCATCTTAAAAGAGTTTCACTTCACAGTTCCACAAGATTTTCACAACAGTTCATGATTATCTCATATTGACATGATTTTCACAATTTATACAAGCATACTATTCATATCACATAATGTCTAAAGACTAATCACATACCATTATCACACATGCATACAATCCATTATACAAAGTCTAACCCTCTAACCATAACCTACCTCGATATTCAAAGATAGAAATTCAGCTACTCTTCGACAGCCTTTCCCGTTCCTCAAAGCTTTAGAACGCTCAAAATCTACACAATACAGAGTAATACATTATTTACTCTTTAATTATGGGTCTCAATAGATCAAACCTTCCCTTTTTAGGGCACTTTAATAGTAAAACCGTTCCATTTTCAACCTAATTCTAGGTCTCCATTTACGTCTAACCCATAATTGCTAACAAGAAAGTCCTTGGGAAGCGATTATCACCCATAAACCTTTAAAATAATCATTCCAATCCTCCCTATAATCCAACCCTAGTTCATCAACCAAGGATTTCTAAGCTTAAAATTCTCCCATTAAAAGGTCCTTTAAGCTTTCTAGAATTGAAAATGACCATTAAAAGGGAAATGGATCATGAAATTCACCTTAGGTGTCAATTCTCTACTCTGGAGAAGAATTTTCCTTCAGACCTTACTCTCTCATGTTTTGGAAATAATGGGAAATAACCTCAGAATTCCCACTTAAAACCCACTTCTGATTCTTTTCATCCGTTGCAATAGTCACAATTCTACTATGGCAAATCTACCACGACAGCCAAAGTGTCGCAATGGCAGTTCCTACAGTTCCAGCAGTTACTTCCCACATTCGCCACAGTGGGACTCCGACAATTACCACGGTCTCACTGTAGCGGTCACCCAAACTAGTGGCTCCCCAAATTCAACTGGTTTTATAGTTAGAATATTTCAACGCACATTCTATCCCTTTCTTAGCCTGTTTCCAGTGTTCTAGGCCCCTAATCATCCCGTAACGATGTCCGGGTAGGTACATAAAGTTACCCCATTTGATCCTTAGTTGGGCTAGTCATACCAAGTCCTCTTCTTCCTCTTCCTCTTCCTCTTAATCTTAAAATTCATCACAAAGAGCTTATGTTGAGTTGTAAGATTCTTACTTGGAATAACCTTATAGTCTCTGCAGAAGCCTCTATCACCCTTTCTAAGGAGTATGTAATCAATCTGAGTCTTAGCCATGTGCTATGGATGGTAACCAAATGATCCTCCTTCTTCGAATAACTCAAATTTGCAGTACCAACTCAAAAACATTTGCAAAATCCAAAGTGAGGCTCCTTTATTTCAATCCTTGAAACCAAAACCTCCATGCACATTGTCATAACCATCAGAGGTTGTCTTAATATGGACATTGAAATTTCCTTCTAGGTTTAGATTCTCGGTGAGTGGTATGCCTCTCACAACCTTGTTCAGATTCTTTTGTAAATGCTTCTTGGCATCCTCATCCAAACTCACTTGCAGTGCAGATACATTAATAGTGCTTAAAGTATGCCCTCCCATGACTAGCTTATTCGTATTATCCTATCATTGACCCTTCTAACTTCTACCACTTGCTCCCTAAAGATCACGAGTCAACTAAATTACCTACCCCGTTCCTATTTTTGGCCTCCCTGAGTACCACAACTTAGACCCATCTATGTCCGAGCCTTAGTTCCTACCCATTTAATCTCCTAGACACAAGTTATATTAATTCTTCCTCTTCTTAATAATCTTTACTAATATACATTGGGACATGTATTGAAATGTATGTTAAGGTTTTATATACATTTTTGGCATGATTCCTTATTAATAGGAACTTATAGTCTAAGAACGTTGCACTCAAATACGTATTCCTCTGACATTTGTTAAAAGTTTCTTCATCGACTATGTTATGTTGTTAATCATTGTGTAACCTTGTGAGTCCATCATGGGCAGCCTTATAGTGGAAATAAATTAAAAGGATAGTTCTAATTAATTAAGGTTAAGAAAGCCTAAAATGACTATCGTTACACGAGGCAAGCAAGTAAATATTGAAAGATTTTATATGTTAAAGTAAAGGTATACATTATTAACTCTCATCACAGGTTGTATATTTATGATTTCCTCCACTCTTGCTGACATGTTAGAATCTTCTCCTATACTGTTATAGGCTAAGAATCATATATTCCAATGTCATATCGATAGTAAGTCCGTCAGGCAGGCGACACACCCTTCAGTGTCAATCGGCAAGGAGTCAACTAAGTAAGCCATTTGCATTCACGGCATACATTATATTATATGCCACCAGCTAGGAGATGTTATAAATATTCCTTATTTACACCATCAAGCTATAATCAGTTGGGTAGGGCCTTATATGAGATATACTACTTTACACCATCAATTGATTACACAAAAATCTACACCCCCACTGAAATTTTCGAGTGGGTATATTAGTATTGCACCTATATGGATGATTTACGCCACTCTGAGTTGTCCAATGGGCGATGGAAATTTTGCATATATATATATATTCATCATGACTCTGTAAGTCAGTTTAAGGTAAATTCTTACTTATTATTGTATGCCCGTAATGGTTTCCAGGGTACAGATGTGATTCTTATTTGTTCAACTATTATTATCATTGTTGCTCCTTCCTGTTGTTATTACCTATCTTATAATTCAATACATTATTTTATAGTGACACCTCGTTGTCTGAGTGCACTACATTCATGCCGGTAGGCTCAGATAGGGCTTTTGACAGACACTCTCATTAAGAGTATATTCAACTCAGGTTGTAGTTGGTAAGCTCTATGTCTTTCTGAGTTGATGTTCGATTATTCCTTTTATTTTGATGTTTTGGGTAGGTAGGTCTCTGTCTCACCCAGTTATCAATTATACTCTTGTAGAGGTTTGTAAGAATTAAACAATAGGTTTACATGTACATTGTATGGACTTATTGGTTTTTATTGATAGTGTTGGCAGTGTATGACCTTGTTGGCCTTTTGTTGTTGTTGTTGTGTGTGTGTTATCCAATTATTGCTAGATGATTGTTGCATTGCTGTCCAATGTTTTGAGGTGGCCTTGTCAGTCTATTTATATTATAGATTGTCTATAGATGTTATATGTGGTTTTCTGGGGCCAAGAGGCACTGGTTGCCTGTCATATCCTCAAGGTTGAGGCTTGATATATTTATAAATGGGTAGCCAAAGGAGACACGACATTAAGAAGGCATCGCTTAGGATAACTTCGTTGTATTTTAGTACTTTGGTTCTTTCTTTTCACTTTAGGAGGGACAATGTCAAACCAATTTTGGTTGTGTGTCTGTTTATTTGAGTTTTTCCTTTTATGTCAACATGAATCATTGAAGCGATTGTGCTAAAATTACATGACTTGAGGGGTACCTAATCACACACCTTCCCCTATATCAACAAAATTCTTTTACAAGAATCTTATTGCAAATTAGTTATTTGGAGTCAAAACTCATTTTAAAAAGTGATAGTGTGTCTTAAACGGTGACTTGACACACTAAAAATTATTTTCAAGTGACTTCTTTATTTTTATAAATCTCTTTTTTTGAAATATAATTTTGTCACTCTCATTATAGCCCTTTTAAACTTAATACCAATTCTTTTTAGGAAAAAGAGATTGTGACAAAATAGACTCTGTATTTTGTCCAAATGAGAATTTCATAATCATATAATTCATCTCATTTTATATTGAAAATTCATTAGCCTACATATCTTTTACTTTTTTTGCTTTTCTTTCTTTCTTTTGGTAAGATAATATATTATTGATCATATTAGGAATTGTAATTAATTCTTTATGGTACGATAATATATTATTGATCATATTTGGAACTATAATTGATTACTTGACAATTTTTTCAAACTCAGAACAAATTACAATAACCTTAAATTGAAACCCTTAAAACTATATAAATGAAGAAACGGGATAGGTATTTATACAAACTACACCTTGTCACAAATTTGTTCCACACTTAAATTTATAATGGCAATAAGGAAGGCGTCCATCATGTTGCTCTCCATGGTTTTCATGATGCTCATTAAAATAGGTATTTATTTTCTCATTTAAATTAAAATCATAAAGTTTCATATATGTTTGTATGCCCAAAGTCACAATTGAATTTTTAACATAAAAGTATTTAGTAATACAAATTAACTTAATGTTGGGGATTTTGAAATACAAATTCATGTTTTACTTTTTATTTTGTTTATAGGGTTGCAGAGTGTGGAATGTTCATCCTTCATAGGTGAACCATGCAAAAAATCTGAGGAATGTGCTGATTTTTGTGGTACTGCAGCCCCACTTTGCTATAATGGACACTGCATTTGTGAGGCGCAGAAGGATACTAATAGCAATACGTCGGCTGGACCTATTAAAAAAATTTTACAACATAATTAGGAGTCTGTGATTATACACAAAAATGATTGTACTATTAAAAAAATTCAAATGTTAGAAATAATAAAAATGTCCAATAGTGATAATTGAGAATTTTGTCAAGTTTTGTGTATTTCAATAGCATGAAGATTAGATACTTCTTTTATTTTTGTTTTTTCTTTCGCATAACACAACTTAACTTCTCATATCATGTTCATCAAGCTAGAATTTTTACTTGAAATATGGAAAGTGATAATTTTCTCAAGTTGCGATTTGGGATCAGAATTTTAAATCAGTATATAGACATGCAATTTGGGATCATGATTTGAAATCATTTCAATTCTTCAAAAAGCGGGATTTGGGAATTTCAAATCGTGATTTCAATTTTTTTTAAATGTAAAACTTGACCTATAAGTTTATAGCTTTTAAAAAAAGACTCATCATTTAAACTCTCCAAAAAAACACTCATGCTCGATGTGAAGAGATTGTCTATACCATGTGAAAAATTATATTAAAGAATAATTAGTAACTACTATTGTTGACTACTGAATCTTGATAAAATTATGTATGTTAAAAGTTTAAAAAATAGCTAGTAACTACTATTGTTTACTAGTGAATCTTTATAAAATTATGTATATTGAAAGTTTATAATCGGACACATTTATTTATTACTACAACAAATAAAGGTTTTTTTGCGGAAATTATGTAACAACAATAGCATAATTGCTGCTAAATTATGTTTTAAAGCTAATTATTAGTGGCAATTAACCTTTAGCCGTTAAAAAGACTTTTTAATGACAATTAGTTTTTAAAAACCATAAAAAGATATTTTTACTTTCCCATATTCTTTCCAATTTTGTTTACTCTATAAAATTCCCTCGCTCACCCAAAATATTCCTCAGATTCAAATCCAGATCTTAAGCGGGGAAGCTATCGATCTGAGAATACTCTTTCGGATACAAATTCAAATCTGGATATTTCTGCTCACTCACTCGCTCTCTGTCTTTCTCTTCTCTCAACGATTACTCGATATTGGTATGATTTCACTTGCTCTCTTTGTTTCTAATTTTATTCCTATTTGAAAATAATTTGAAGAGATATTGCCTACATAGTTTTTCATTTTCCTCTATGTTTAACTCTAGAAGACAGTAAGAAATTCTCAGAATCAAAATCAATAGATGAGGTGAGTTAAAGACCATAAAAATCCCTTTGTTAATCATGATTTCTCCTCTTCATATGTTTTCTATTGAATCTAAATGAAATTTTTGTACTTTTAGAGTCTATGCGGATTGAAAACTTTCATATCTCTTGATTCTATGTCTTCTTTTGAATATAAATTTTTTTCCTCTATTATTGTAATATCCGAAAGTCCCTTAGATCAGATCCGAGGGTTCAGTGAAGAAAAATAGGAAAATGTAGTCTGGGCCATAGGACGAGTCATCCAATGACCCGTGGGAGGACTTCACGAGTCATTAAGTGACTCGTGAAGTGAAGGGAGGTTGGAAACGATTCTTGGGCTGGGATTGACCACGAGAGGCTGCCACGAGTCGTGATGTGACTCCACGACTCGTGGAGTTGGTCGTGGTTTGGAGCAGAGTCGAAAATGGAGAGTTGGGAAGTAGACTTCACGTGTTGATCCACTAGTTATGGTGTCCCTCGTGGTGACTGGCAATGTGTAATTTTTCTACATTTTTGTAAGGGTGTTTTCATAATTTCTAAGCCCCTAGGTCCTAAACTACATCGTTTTAAGATTAGTAAGGAGGGTTTCAAGAGTTCTTAGCCTATTCTAAGACTTCCCATTGCATACATGCAAGATTAAGGATTTCTTTGGAGATCAAGCTAGAGTATTCCTTAGATTCTTCCTCAATTCACTTAGGTTTTACAGGGGGACAATCAAAGTATCCAGGTATGTAGGGTTATGAACGGGATTATTCCTTCACTCTCATGTCCAAATTCTCTTCTAAAATTTTCAAATTCAAGGTTGATGATTCCATGGAGTTCTAACCCAATTTGTGAAAATTCTCTATGTATCTATCATGGGTCGATCTTATTCATGTTTCTAATGTTGTTTTAAGATTCATGAGCATGTTCTATAATGATTTCAATTACAAATTATGATATCAAAGTTTTAAAAATAAGATGCCCAGATATGTAAGTTCTTGAAGAGTTGAGATTATGATCTATGTTTTCAAGTATGATGAAATGTCTATGGTGAGAATATGATTTTGAATTACCCATGTCTATATCCATGATTTTCTCTATCAAATCTATTTCAAAGAATGTTTAAGTTTGGGCAAGCCCATATAATCAAGTATGTTTCATGATTTACTTCAATTTCATGATATTAGCTTACCACATGGTTTTGGAGTCTAGACTCCCACTTTTCAGCTTGTGGTATGGTTTGAGCTAAGGCTCCTCATGTTATGTTTTCAGATAATGCATGTATTGTTATGATTCAGCTTTGTTAAAAGACGATGGTTTAGCTTTATTGGAAAATGATGGAGAGTATATGCATGTCTTTGGGAGTAGGGTCTAGCATCGAGTAGAGTATGGGTTCAGTAAATCCTGTGCCACAAAACTACGTGCCAAGTAGGTATATTCAGATTCATTGGGACCTCCCTTGTGAGCTTTCCCTGCCCTCGAGGGGCCTTTAGCTTGATATCGATATCATGGTAGTGCCCTTAGCCATGGCAAGGCTTTAGACGGATCTGCCCACTTGAGTATAATAGTCGGGACCACGTAAGCTCTATCATGGTAATGTCGGTTATATGATGAGTCTTCTATTGTTCCTCATNGCGGGCAGTTCACAGGTCTCTATTGTTCCTCATGATTTCAGTAATGCATGTTCCTCTATCATGATATTACGTTTTCAGCAAGTTTGTCCCAACATTCAGTTTTACTTATGATTATTAATTTCATCTTTGGGTCATTCGATTCAGTTATAATATTCAGTTATGTTTAAATCATGTTTTCGAATAATAGCATGCAAGACTTACTCTCAAAACCTTATGATAAAATATTTTATGATATGCATGATTTCAGTTTTACTTATTTAGCAGTTTTACTTATCTTGCATACTCGGTACATTCCAAGTACTGACTGCATATTCTATGTAGTATCATTTCATGATATAGGCTCGGATGTTCAGGTTCAGTCCCGTCGCTAGACAGTTCCCAGAGTTAGCATATCTAGCTTACTGGTGAGTCCTCATCCTCCGAGGACCTCTTTATCAGTTGTTATCAGTATCTTTCAGTTTTAATTTATTAGCGAGCTAGTTGGGTGTTGTCCCATTAGCTCGTCAGGATGTTACAGGCATATTAGACATAGTATGTATTCAGCTTCGGATCAGAGTTATGTATTTCGTTGTCCTTATGTTATTAAATATTCAGACTTCTGCTATTTCAATGTTAGCCTTCCGAAATTATTTATGTTGAGCTTTCGTTGTTATGTTCATATCATGGGTTGACTTGATGTCATTTATGGTTCTAGATTTCGTGTCTAGATCTGGGCCTATATTCGGGTCGTGATAGTTATATTACTGCTTGATCTCAAAGAGAAGTGCTAATGAGCTATGTTGTTGTTGAGTTATTCGATTTCTGGGATTTGTGTGGAAGCTTGTATACGTAGCCACAAACTTAAATTTTCCTCCACGATTCAGGTTTTATTTCTTCAGTTTAAATCGAGACTTGATCTCTAATTTATGATATTGGCTGAGTATGAATTCATAAGTTGACTTGAGATTATTATTAAAGTGAGCAATGAAATTTCATCATTGTAATTACTGTTGTGAATTTACTTTGAAGAATAACATTGAGAATTCAATGTGAATTTTTATCGAACATATGGATTTTTGAAAGTTTTTGAGAAGATGAACGAGTTTTAATTTGTTTTTCTTGAGTTTTGAAATGAGATACATCTAGTGCAACTGCTATTGAGATTTATTTTCAAAATAATTTGATTACTATTTTTATTGTGAGTTTAGTTGTTGGCTGAAGGTCTTTGTTAGTTGTTGATGAAATTGGATGTCATAACCTGCTTTTGAAATTGAATTCCTGTGAAATTGATCATTTCTTTGCTACTGTTGCTGGGATTTTGCTACTATAATTTAAGTTTAATATAGCAGATTTGAGTAAGCGCAATGTTTGAAACTGCTGAAGTTCCTGTGGAAAAGAAAATCAAAGATGCTAGTTTTAGAATTATCATGGATGAGACAAGTCATGTGAAAAGATATGCCCCTATTGAAAATTCTGGACAGGTGATCCAATTTTAAAGTTTTAAATTATTGAATTTTAATCTTAGGTCACCATTGAGGAGCTCATGCAAACACAATCGAAGAAAAAGATCCTGAAATAAGAGAGAAAATTTGTCACAATCCAAAATTCAAAATCATGATGACACCTATCCTTGCCTACCGGTAAGTAAGCCAATCATTCACCCAACAAGACTATAATTAAGTAACGTGGAAGTAAATAAAGTCTTAAAACATAATTCTTAAAATAAATACGAAAATGGAAAGTACAACAATACCCAAAATCTAGTATCACCCGTACAAGAGCTCTAAATGAATACAAAAGTCTCAATTACTTGACTCTAAACCAGCACCCAAAAAGGAAGCAGTAATTGCAGTATGATTATATATAACGTATACCCAGTAAGTATCATCAATTGAATCTTTTTGAAGTACTGACCACTTGAACTTATGCTAGTATAAGATAGAAATGTTATAAATCTCAACTAGTATTAATAACATGGAAAATAAAACAAGTGCCACAAATAAACTCCCAAAACCACATATATGGAGCCTAATAATGTAATCAAATCCATTAAATAGAAATGAGCATGATATAATGCAATGTAATTTCCATGTATATAACCGGTATACACACGCTTTTTCATCAGAGAGTTGTGATCCATGGGAGAATCTCCAGGTCCATACACCCATCTAAAATTATTTTTTCTCTGGGCATACCACTCTACCGGAATCATTTTCCTTGGCATGTATTATTGCATTTTGTCGGAACCATTTTATCTCGGCACATAGGAATACATTTCAACAGAGCCATTTCCCTTCAACACACATTAATTTAAGAACTTCAAGATGAAGTATGAATTTCAATTATAAATCAAGTCAACTAGCGTATCTAATCGATAAATATCATGCATAAGTGTGAGTGATATAAATATGTTTGAAAACATATACCCAATATAGAATTACAGTCAACAACCTCAATTATTTCTTAATGTACAAGATATAAAAGGTATGGTATTATAAACCAATCGATTCATTTAGGCTCAACCAACCTCGATCAAATTAGATGCTCAACTTCACAATTTACCTCTATCAATACCAAAGAATCACATAAATTAGTTACAAAATCAATTTATTACCGCACATACCACCTGGTACCAGCATAAGTGCTCGTCACATCGCCTATATGGTACCCTTATCCCAATCCATATCACTATTTATGAAACATCCTCCAATCGTAGTCTAGAAAGTCTTAACATGTCTCAATTTGAAGCACCACATACTACCAAAATAACTTTCTCCTTTCTCTGAGCCTTCGAACGCTCCTAATCTATCAAAAATATATTCTACATAAGCATACTAGTACATTGATACTCATGTTGGAATAAAAATTACCAGGCCAAAAAGTCAATAAAAAGTCAACCTCTAACCCTCGAGGTCAAAAATAGAATTTTCCTTGAAAATCATATTACCCATACCCCATAGGTCTCAAATTTCTTCTCTGACCTATGAATCGACCTTCAAATCTCAATTTTCTATTGTCCCAAACTTAGAATTTCAAATCGCATTTTCAACCCAAATCATGAATCAAACAGCTAAAGTTGCTAGAATCCACAAATAAATGACAATATGAAGGTTAGATTCTTATCCCACTGATATCTCTCAAAACTTTCTCCAAAAGTGTCTCCAATCTGAGATCTAGAACTCAAAATGTGATATGAAATTGAATTTGAAATATTTTAGCACTGCTACAGATCCCTCTTCGTGATTGCAGGACCCACATCATGATTGTAACCTCACTATAAATTTGACCTTCGCAATCGCGCCCAAGTCCTTCGCGTTTGTGATGCATAGGTTGACCAAATCCTCTTTATGATCACGAGAAGACCCTTGCAATTGTATAAACTTGTTTAGCATACATCCCTTCGTGATTGCTGAAGGACCTTCATGACTGCATAGGGTAACAACTTGGCACTAGACATCAAAAAAATCTGGTCTCTCCAATTTCTTAACTTCATTTCTAAAACTCACTCAAACTCCTCGGGATGAAAATTAAATATGTATATCATTCATAAAAGGCATTTTGGACCTATTGGGATACTTGAAACACCAATATGAGGTCATCTAGGCATATTATTAATCGTGGTCAATTCAAATTCTTTAACTTAATTAGTAACCAATCCAAGCATCTGAATCACACCCGAACCCCTTGTTGCTGCCCAAATGCACGCAACTGCAAGTGGTCGTACAAGTAATATAGTGGCTCTTTCAAGCCGGATATCGAACCCACAGGGACTACAACTTAGTGATTTTTCCTATTTTAGTATTCACAATCATTCTACATAAGTGTGTAAGTAACACAATCAATTAAGAGTTTTATAAATGATAATATAAAAAGTAATACTAAATGAAGCTAAGAAAATTGATTAAAACAATAAAAAGAACAATCTAAGGTTAAGGCATTTAATGCAATCATGTATAACTTATATTTTTCTTCAGTTGCTTTCTCTATCAGGTTGATGATCGGGAAATCTTAAAGTCTGACTATAGTCTTTTGAACCTCTAGACAATTGCCTACTTATGAACCTTGCAACTATACATATTAATGGGATGCAATAACTCATCTTAGGTCTAGTTGAATTTGTTCCCTTTGTTAACCGAATATGGCGTTTCAAGTATATTTCTATCCTGCACGCGAATCTTACCTTCAATTTACAGCAAAGATAAGAACATATTCCCCTATTCCTCGTTCTACCCTAATAATTCTCCCTTCAGAGTAAAATTAAGAATATAAATTTATCTTAATGTTGGCCAAACACTAAAATACCAAAATCAAGAATAGAAGAACAACAATTCATGGTAGAAGAAAATTCAGCTAAAAATAGTATGAAATTATATAATCATGCAAATAATCTTAACCTCAGAATGAGGTAATTTATCCACTCATTCATTGATTAAACATCTCCAAACAAGTTTCTAACATGAGAATAATTGAAATTTAGAAGAAAAGAGAAGAGAAAGAACCCTAGAATTTTCTTCAGCTCAACTGTTGTTTCCCACGTTCTTGCCAATATTTCAGATAATGAAAAAATAAAAATCTAAGTGTTCTATTTATACATGTGAAAAATTACTCATTAACAAACTAGCTCCATGGAATGGGGCTCATCACGGAGAAATCACTCCATGACAGGAAGCTGTTGTAGAGGTGCACTAGAAGTTTGGAAAAACTTGAAAACGATTGCTCTGTGTCACGGAGCTGAACGCGCTAGTTTTCCTCCATGACACGGACCTGTCATGGACCTTCACTGGAAATTTGGAATTTTTGAGATATTAAGCTCCGTGTCAGGGAGCTTAATGCGTCATATCTTCTCCATAACACAGATCTAACGCGGACCCTCACTTTTTCGTGCCTTAAAAATTTAATAAATTTCTTCTTCTACCCAGAAATTGTGGCACGTTGTTCAACGTGAACAAACCGTAACGTGACACAAAAGTGAATTCCCAAATCAGTTTTTAAGCTCTCCAAAACTTTCATACTTCAACTCTGAGTATCATCCGCCACATCATGCTGAATTTATTGCCTTATCCACCTGCAAATAGTCACATCACATTTATTATTCCGAAAATATATTTAACCCAAAACATGCATGAATACATCAGTATTATCCTCAATTAGGCTCCCCTATGGTCAAAAATACGGACTTTGATCGTATAATACACCCAAGATCACCACCCCACACTTATAACCTTGTTCATCCTCGGACAATTCTTTAGTATCCTAGACATGATTTCAACAACATTACCATCATCAGTGGACCCAAATAGCTCACACCTAGTTGTGCTAAACACTTTAATCATGGAATACTCTTCATTTAATCAAACATAGTCTTTCACTCACTATATTCATAAGCAGAATCACACAAGCCCTAATGAATAACTTTTCAACAAAAAATTCAGCCAACATGTCAGAATCATAGTAGCGAGGTCATTAGCTTCACCAAAGATTCACCATCATGTTCCTCACTTGTATGAATGTCCCTAATTTAATGAGATCAATATGATCACAATTAAGCACATTCTATAAATGATTCTCTAAGGCTCCAAAGATTAATTCAAGCAAAACTAATAGACCATGAGTTTGCCTATAGTGTACTACTCAGCCGAGCATAACATTCACTTGTAGGATCAAAAGGGCTTTTATGGGTTGTAATGTCGGCTAAGGGATTGGTAGGATTACTTGGGTTGTAGTGACTCCTATCCCTATGCACTTTAAGACAACTCCACCTTTCTCTTTTCAGCGCCTTACTTCTTTCACCCTGCACTCCACCTCCTTTCAAATTGTTTTTCCTTTCACCTACTTATTCTTATCCAAGATGTAAGGAGTGTGTATCCTTGGCTTAGAATCATCAATACACTATATTTATATACATGTGTATAAGTATGTACATCATTTTTTTCATGTGTATATATATAACTTATGACCAACAAATGAAGTACACACACTAATTCTTCCTCCCTTTACTCTTCACCTGTTCCTTTGATCATCTCCTTTGAAATAATGTCTCAATAAAGTGCACTAGGACCTCTTTGGATCAAAATAACGTTGAGGCCATTCGAACAAACAAGGCCAGGCTACTTAGTGAGGCTATTCTAATAAAATTAGGCTTGAAGGCTCGAACGGGGCTCACTAGGGATTTCATCAAGGTGAGGGACAATGAGTGAGATAGGTCAACTAGCTCGGTTCACAAAGAAGTGACTTAATCATATTCGCTAAGTTTAATGTCACTTTCATCTTTTCGTACACACAAGGAAAATTCAAGATGTTAGTTAGCAAGAAATATAACTAATTCCCACCACACATGGCACAGAGATTACAACTTGGTTAACTTATACCCTTTTTACAATTTCATTCACATTGAGTGTCAGGCATAATTAAGCCTACAATTTACAGTTTAGAGTTGAACACCAAGGCTTTATGCGATCCGGCCATTTTCTCCTCACTTTTCCTTGTTCAAATATATATTTCATGAAGTCTAGCACTTGACCAAGTGGAGTACCTTAGATCATTAGTGATGGTTTTATTTCCAAAACGTGACTAATTTCCCTTAGTTGCAGCATTTGCAAATCAAACATCTTGGTTACGTAGCGGTCATCTCGAGCGTGTTGCTCGGCTAATGTGAGAACTGGCCCGTATGTGGTGTCTGGCGCCTTAGTCTTGGTCACATCCACAACGCTCCATTCTACCCTTTGTTTGTAGTCTAGAGCCTCCTCTTCAATGTCCTGGCTCCTGAGATAGGTGATGAGTAGACCGCTAAAACCATACTTTTGCAACCTCGCCTTTTTCATGGTTGATTTAATCACTGCCCCAACATTGATCTCCATATCTCGCATTCAAACACCGCCACATAAATTGGGACGAAGAAAATATCTTTTAGACCTAACAATACAAAATTCCTTTACATATATGTATCACTAGATATACTTGTGTCATTTTATATGTCATCTTTTTTAAAATAAAAAATAAAAAATTTAAGCATATGATAAATTGTAAGGGAAATAACTTACGTCCAGTCTCATGGGTGACATGAGCGAAGAAAGCAGCAATCTCGCGCTTATCATCATTAGAAGAACCAACAATTGCAAAGCGAGGATAAGACTTGAGAGCTTCAAGAAAGGCAGATCTTGTGTAAAACCCTCTGCCTTCAGAGTTAGAAACAGCCTGATTGGCAATTCCATTGAAGAATGATTCATTAACAATATCAGAAATTCTCTCATTATTATTATTACTACTATTAGTATTGTTTGTTGAAGAAGTAGTATAACAAGGCCCTCCTTGATAGCCTTGCCCACAATAATCATTCCCAGTTCCACAATAACCCCATTTGCTGCAGCACAATCCTTCTGCACACCCACACTTCTGAGCCAACATCATTTTTGGAATTACAACTGTACTTAGAGTACGAATAGATAATAAGATCAACTGCTTTCTTGAAGAATAAAAATTAATCATTTTTGCTTAAGGAAAAAAGAGACTTATTCTTTAATGAACTAGGCTGAAGAAGTTAAGAGTAAATCATACCAGTATTTATAGAAGCAAAATTATGAGCCGGTTAGGTTAGAATATTTTTGCTTAAGATTCAGCAATTTTATTGTGAACTTTAGGTACAAGTTGAGTTTTTAGTTAATGTAAGTGTTGTTGAAAATTAGGAAGGATATGGTTATGACCTAAACCATTAAGGTCCTAGCTTTTTTTTTAAAAAAATTACTAGATCACGAGAACTTCTTGAGGCTTTTGAAATGCAAAATAAAGAATCTCTTTTATACCACGAGCACAAATGCACTATATATGTATGAGTACTTATTAAATTCAGATGAATTTTTCCCATTACTATAATTTGTAGCTAAAAATAAAATTTTAAAAATCAGGAAAAGGAAAAAATGTCGCGTATACCACACACGTGATGGATTGAATACGAAACTCCTATCTGTGTGAAAAAAAAAGTCTCATATCGATAGTGAATGAGATGGGTGTGGTCTCTTTGTATGAATTTGGACCATCTTTCCCTCACAAGCTAGCTTTTAGGATGAATTAGGCGCAAGATTCATTCCTTTATAGCCTGTGATGTTCACATTTTCTTCCTCTTTTATCTTTGATCATTTTCCCCTTTTCACAACTTAATTCAATCTCATTCTTCATCTAAACTCACAAAACAAATTCTCATATATAATTCTGCGCTTTTATTAGAATAGTTTTTTCTACTTTTCTATAGGACGTCATTGTTGTATATGAATTCGTCACAGAAAATTAAAAAAGGATAC
>JACEIK010002458.1:169543-180846 GCA_018107945.1 Datura stramonium
TTTTCCCTTTGCACATGTTTCCCTCCTCACCTATGGACAACATACGACCCATAATTCCCTTAATATGACATATAACCATCAAATAATCATCAAAAAAAAATTCGGGGTGTAACAATTTACCTCTCATTGCGTTTGCATATAACAACAGCTACCATTCCAACATTCAGATGGCTCCGTTTGAGGTTCTTTATGGGCGGAGTGGTAGATCGCCTATTGGTTGGTTCAAAGTCAGTAAAGCTACGTTGATAGGACTAGATTCAGTTCATGAGGCTATGGAGAAATTCCAGCTTATAAGGGAAAGGATGAAAATAGCTTAGAGTCATCAAAAGTCCTATACGGATATGAGAAGGAGAGAACTTGAATTCAAAGTTGATGTGTGAGTGTTTCTGAAGGTGTCTCCCATGAAGGGAGTGATGAGATACCGTAAGAAGGGGAAACTTAGTCCCCTCTATGTTGGCCCGTACAAGATTGTGAGATGTGTTGGCAAGGTGACCTATGAGTTGGAGTTACCCTCAGAATTGGCTTCAGCACATTCAATTTTCCATGTATCGCTCTTGAAGAAGTGCATGGGTGACCCAGCTTTGGTTGTTCCGGTGGAGAGCGTAGGTGTGAAGGATAACCTTAGCTATGAAGAGGTTCCAGTTGAGATACTTGATCGTCAGGATTAGAAGCTAAGAAACAAGGAGGTAGATCGAGTAAAGGTTTTGTGGAGAAATCATCATGTTGAGGGAGCTACGAGGGAAGCCGAAATAGATATGACAGCTAAATACCCACACCTTTTCCCTTCCGGCCCAGTTCAAGCTTGAGGTATCAGTTTCCTCCTTAGTACTCTACTCAATTTCATGTCCAGTTCATGTGTCCTAGTTTTTCATGTCAATACATGTATGTGTGATTCATGAATTTAGTTCAATCATGTATTTCAGTTTAGAGCCTGTCACTCCATTAGTTTTCAGCTTTAGATGTTCAGTACTTGGGATGACGGGCGTTTTCCCCAACTATTCAGTGTATTTACCCCAAATTCAAGGACGAATGTTCCCAAGGGGGAGATATTGTAATATCCCAAAAGTTCCTAAGACTAGACTCAGGAGTTGAAATGATGTGCAGCAGAAAAGTTGGAAAATTGTTCTCAGGACGACCCATTGTATGAGTCGTGGGAAGCTCCCACGGGCCATGGATCCCTATCATGGTGAAAATATTGGTCGATAGGTCCAGGACCAACGAGCCATGGAACGACTCATTGGTCAATGTAACGGGTCGTGGCAAGCAGTCATTGTAAGAGTTGTCTTTGTCAAGGTAACTGACATGAGTCGTGGTACGACTCATTGTATGGAACAACGAGTCATGCTATGATCCCGTTGGGAAGACTTCCAGAAGGTAAATAGTTGTGGGCAGTGGTGGCAACGGGTGAAAGCGATGAGTCGTTGGGATAAGTAATGACTCGTCCAGTCTAGTCGTGGTTGCAGATCTAAGTCTAGAAAATGGAGCGAAGTAACGACTCGTTGAACCAAAGGATGACCATTGGATGAGTCGTTACTCCTGGCAGAATGTATTTTTCCTGTGAAGTTAGTAAGGGTAAATTCGTAATTTCTAAGCTCCTAAGCCCTATACTACGTCATTTTAAGCTATGTTATGAGGGTTTTAAGGGGGGTTTAATCTATCCTTACCTATTTCCACTAGAGGATTCTTAAGGAAGATCAAACTTAGAACTCTGCAATTCTTCTCCAATCCCTTTGGGCTTTCAAGGAAGAGTGTAAGACCAGATTACCCAGGTATATTGGGTTATGAATGGGAGTATTCCTTCACTACCATGCCCAAATCCTCTTCTAAGTATCTATTATGGGTAGGGCATTTCTGGAATTGAACTTTAACGCACGATAAAGAGTATGAAAAAAAGAGAGTTTTCCTAATAACATCTCGTAGCCTCATCATCATAAGTGTGGCGTGTTTCACACCCATAAAAATAACTCTACTCGATGCGGCTTTCAGACATTCCTAGGATACTCTAAACCTAGTGCTCTGAATACCAAGTTTGTCACACCCCGAGCCTACACTCTGGACGTAACACGATACTTGAAGTCACAAGTGACCCCAAGTCAACCCCTGGTCTATCATACACTGGTATTCTGAGTAAAACATGCACAGCGGAAATTTTGAGTAATAACATAAAAACATTTTGATGAAATTTAAGATAAAACTTAAAACATGAAATTTGAACATCTGTAGTCTGAAATCCCTCTAACTGATGAGTTACTAGGACAAGCCCCCAGTTAACTCTAAGTCTAAATAAAAATTGTAATCTAACTTTAAGAAAATGAAATAAGGCCCTCGAATGATGAGGACTCACACTTCAACTATGGCTGGGGAGGATCTGAATCGTGGAAACTAACGCTGCTGAGTCTGGGACCTGCAGCTGTATCGTGAAATGATACAACATAAAAGTATACGTCAGTACTTTGAATGTACTGAGTAAGTGGGAGAACGCATAATTTAAATACAAAGTCTGAACTGAAATAACATGAAATGACCAACAAGTGAACTGAACTGAACTACTGATGCAAAATGAAATGGTCAAGATGACCCTGTCTGATGGTCAAAGACATGCCCTAAGTCTTTGAGTTTGAGATACTGGACTGAACTGAACCAAATTGATAAAACTAGAACTGAAGTGAGCTGTTTATTCTAGACTGGACAGGACTGACTAGTGGGAGAGTCTATAACTGACACATAACCACGTGAGCTAGACATGGAGTCCGATGTATACACCCTACCGGTAGGACCCAATATACCTTGCCAGGGTATAAAGGCATGAACTGGGTGATCACAAATGTCTGGGGCCAATCAGGCCAAGTAATACTGTAACCTATGCTGGCAACGTAGTTCTAGGAACCTGGGTGCGCTAGAACCCCAGCCCGCTCGGTGCTAATTCCTACTTCCACTGGAAAACCTAAACTGAACTACTAGGTTGATAGCTCGAAACTGGGGTCCAAGACTAGTCAGGGACATATAACTTAAAGTACCCTGAGAGTCTTATCAGACCAGATTCTGAGATTGGGTTCTAGACTGGTCAGAGCTGCTTATTTGGAAGTATTGTAACAGTCTAAGAACAATCTGTAAACTGAAGTGGGGTCTTGGGGCTGGTCAAAGCTATATATCTAAAATGTCATGACCGCCTAATGGACCGATAAACTGGATTCTGAGTCTGATTCTGATAACTGGGAGGTACCACTAGCACCTCGGGAAAAGACAGAAGCCAAATGATGAAGAGTGCACTCACGCACTTCATAGACATATTTTGCTCAACTTTACTATGTTTTGAGAACAAATTTATGTGTTTGCATGTGTTTATGTTATATATTTGTGAAATTAGCTAACGCATGTGATTAGATATTTCCAGGGCTAAAAGTAATGGATTTGGATGTGTTTGAGATGTTTGGAATAAAGTTGAAGAAGATGGAAGAAACGGAGCAAGAACTAGAAATAAAAGTAGTGCACTGCCTGCCCAAGCTACAAGGCGCAAAGCAACAGCAGTCCAGCGCACTTCCATGAGCGAGGTGTTGGACATCCGATGCTACAGCAGGTGCGAGGGTGCCCCTCTCCCATGCGCGATGGCAGGCGCAGCAGCCTTGTCCCAGCGCGTTGGCAAGCGCGCATCAGCTCTCTTCCGTGCGCATTGGCATGTGCGATGTGGCATTGTACGCGGCAGCAGCATGAGGCAATGCGGCAAGGATAGTGTGTATATTCACATTTACATAAAATTACATGAGAATGCATATTATCAAGTAGATAAACAAGACGAAATTGAGTTATAAAGTAGCACTTGGGCATGCAATTATGCCCAAGATCACTTCACAATCCGGTATGGACCAATGTATCAGGGACTAAGCTTCCCCTTATTTTCGAACCTCATCACTCCCTTCATGGAAGACACCTTTAGAAACACCCAATCATCAATGGCAAACTCAAGATCTCTTCGCCTCACATCGGCATAAGATTTCTGATGACTCTGAGAAGTTTTCATCCTAGCTCTAATAAGCTAAACCTTCTCCATAGCCTCATGAACTGAATCTTGCACTATCAAGGTAGCCTCACCTACCTTAAACCAACCAATAGGTGATCTACACCTCCGCCCATAAAGAGCCTCAAACGGAGCCATCTGAATGCTGGAATGGTAGTTGTTGTTATATGCAAACTCGATGAGAGGTAAATGATCACCCCAACTACTATTGAAATCAATCACACATTCCCTCAACATATCCTCAAAAGTTTGAATGGTCTGATCATCCTGACCATCTGTCTGCGGGTGAAAAGTTATGCTAAGCTTGACCTGAGTACCGAGTCCCTTCTGAAACGATCTACAAAACTGGGAGGTAAAATGAGTACTTCTATTTGATATGATGGACAATGGCACTCCATACAACCGAACTAACTCTCGAATGTATAATTTATCATATTCCTCCGCTGAATCGGTAGTTTTGACCGTAGAAAATGAGTTGCTTTGGTCAACCTATCCACAATTACCTATATGGAGTCATACTGTCGACGAGTACGAGAAAACCCTATAATGAAGTCCATATTGATTTCCTCCCACTTCCAAGTATGGATACTAATGTCTTGAAGAAAACCTCGAGGACTTTGATGTTCGACTTTCACTTGTTGACAATTTGGACACTTAGCCACAAACTCTACTATGTCCTTCTTCATGCCACTCCACCAATAGACTTCTCGCAGGTCACGGTACATCTTGGAGGTGCCTGGATGTATAGAATATCTAGAACCATGAGCCTCATGCAACATCCGGTCTCTCAAATCATCAACACCCAAAACATACAAACGACCTTGATATCGTAGTACATTATCTCCCCTTGGGAGAGAACCTCCACCATCTGATTCTAAACCGCCTCCTTTAACTTTACGAAAAAAGGATCCTCATCTTTCCTAGCCTTGACTTCATTCACCAAAGAGGATTCTGAACCATTCTGAACAATTACACCACCATTTGTCGAGTCAACAAGGTGAACTCCTAACCGTGCAAGACAATGCACATCCTTTACCAACTCTTTCCTGCCCTCATCCACAATAGACACACTCCATAGAAAGTCTACTAAGGGCATCTGCCACCACATTAGCCTTACCCGGATGATACAAGACACTTATATCATAATCTTTAAGAAGCTCCAACCACCTTCTTTGACGAAAATTTAGATCCTTCTGGGTAAACACGTATTATAGGCTTTTATGGTCCATAAACACATTCACATGGACCCCATACAGATAGTGTCTCCAAATCTTCAAGGCAAATACTACCGTCGCTAACTCAAGGTCGTGAGTTGGGTAGTTCTTTTTATGGACTTTGAGTTGCCTAGAAGCATAGGCTATAACCTTACCGTGTTGCATTAATACACAACTAAGGTCGATCCTCGAGGAATCACAATATACCACAAATCCATCAATACCCTCAGGTAGGGTTAACACTGGTGCTGAGGTGGTTCGAGTCTTCAACTCTTGGAAGCTCTTCTCACAGGCCTCTGGCCAATGAAACTTCAATTTCCTTTGGGTCAGCTTAGTCAACGGTGTCGCAATGGATGAAAAACCTTTAAAAATCCTCTGGTAGTAGCCAGCTAACCCCAAGAAACTCCTGATATCTGAAGGACTAACTGGTCTAGGCTAATTCTTCACCACTTCTATCTTTTGATAGTCTACCTGCACACCCTCACTTGACACCAAATGATCCAAAAATGCTACTGAGTTCAGCCAAAACTCACACTTTCTGAATTTAGCAAACAGTTGATGATCCTTGAGAGTCTGTCGGAATGAGCGGCATGCTCCTCCTCTCTTCGAGAGTATATGAGAATGTCATTAATGAACACAATCACGAACATGTCCAAATACGGCTTGAACATCCTGTTCATCAAATCCATAAAAGTTGCAAGGGTATTCGTTAGTCCAAAAGACATAACTACAAACTCATAGTGACCATAATGAGTCCTGAAAGTTGTCTTTGGGATGTCACTCTCTCTAACTCTGAGTTGATGATATCCAAATCTGAGGTCTATCTTTGAGAAACACTTAGCACCCTGAAGTTGGTCAAACAAGTTATCAATTCTAGGGAGGGGATACTTATTCTTGATTGTGACCTTGTTCAACTGTTGATAGTCAATACACATATAAAGGGAACCATCCTTATTTCGAACAAAGAGAACCGTTGCACCCTACGGGGATTTGCTAGGTCTGATGAAACTCTTGTCAAGGAGGTCCTTCAACTGTTCTTTCAAATCCTTTAGCTCAGCTGGAGCCATTCCGCATGGAGGAATAGATATGGGCCGCGTGTCAGGAAGAAGGTCAATGCCAAATTCGATCTCTCGGGAGGGAGGGACTCCGGGTAGATCATCTGGAAACACCTTCGGGTACTCACACACTATAGGAACTGACTGGATAGTTAGTGTCTCAAATGTAGAATCCCTAACCCGAACTAGATGGTACATGCAACCCTTAAATATCATATTTCTGGCCTTAAGGTAGGAAATGAAGCGACCTATAGGCACAGCTGAACTACCCTTCCACTCTAAGATTGGCTCACCCGGAAACTGGAACTCTACTGCACGGGTTCCACAATTTACTGAGGCTTAACATGCATGTAGCCAATCCATTCCAAATATAACATCGAAGTCATTCATATCTAACTCTACTAGGTCAGCTGAGGTGAATTTCTAAAGGATGGTGACAAGGCAATTTCTATACACCCGTCGAGCTATAACTGAGTCACCGACTCGAGTAGAGACTGAGAAGGGTTATGATAGGATTTCGAGACTGACACGAAACTAATAGCAACATAGGGAGTCACAAAAGATAGGGTAGCCCTTGGATCTAACAATGCATAAACATCAAGATGAAATACTCGCAACAAACTAGTCACCACATCGAGTGAAGTTTCCTGCTCCAGTCATGAAGAGAGTGCATAGAACCTGTTCTGGCACTGACCGCCAGCTGAACTAGTAGAAGCACCCTGTTGGAAGGGACGTGCTACCAGAACTTCTGAACTAGTGGCGGGGTACCAGCCCCACCATCTCCTCGTCTGGATGAAGAGCAATCCCTGAGTCTGTGTCCGAGTTTTCCACACCCAAAGTAAGCATCTAAGCCAACTAAACACTGCCCTGGGTGATTCATGCCATACGTTGCACAGGCTGAAAAAGTGTGATCTCCTGTAATGCTCCCCTGACCCCTCGAGCCTGATGCTCTACCCCTCTGATCATATCTAGGTCTGGACGGAATACTAGTTGATGATGGTGCTGAAGCTGATGACTTCTATTGAAACTCAGGGAAGTGACCACCACCGGATCTCTTCTGGGTGAACCCAACACTGCCCATCCTGGCCCTCTTGGTCTCTCTCTCTCTCACTCCCTCATCTGTGCTGCCTCCATCTGTTGGGCATACAAAACTAGTCGGGAGAACTCAATACCCTAATGTAGCATGGCAGTCCTACACTCCTTGACCAAGTAATTTGCTACTCCATTCACAAACCGGCTCACCCGAGCCCTCTGATTGGCCACCATCTCCGGCGCATATTTGGATAACCGGTGAACTCTAGAGCATACTCCTGGACTATCATGTTGTTCTACCCTAGGTTCACAAACTCAACTGCCTTGATTTCCCTCATCTATGGGAAAAGAATCGATCCAAGAATGCGGTGAGAAACTCATTCCATCAAATGGGACCCACTCCAATTGCTCTGCTATCCTTCCACTATCTGAATCAAATATGTGCAACCCCTTTCAACTTATAAGAGGTTAGGTCTGCGCACTCCTCCCTTGTTACACCCATAACCTGGGTGATCTTCTGGATCTCATTAATAAAGTCGTGTGGATCCTCGTCCATCTTCAACCCAAGAAACTTAGGGGGATTCATCTTGAGGAAGTCTCTGACTCTTGCCATTGCTGAATTCCCATTCTGAGGAATATGAGCCACTGCCTACTGGTTGACCTGAGCAGTCAAAGTCTGTGCCAACATCTGAACGGTCTCCCTAAGCTCAACATTGGCAACCTGCTCGGGCACATGATCCTCGGGGGCTGGTGGGGCTGCTGATGCCCACCTCCATTGCCATCACCGTGGCCATTTCCATTTTCGTTTCTTCTTTCGTTTACTCAGCATGGATGCATGATTCTACAACTGTGTAAATCTAGAGTTAGAGGAATAGAGAGACATTTCATCGCACAACTTAAATCATGAAAGAAGGGAAATTTCCTAAAATATTTTGTAGCCTCTTCGTCATAAGTGTGGAACACTTCACACCCATGAAAAAGACTCTACTCAATGTTGCTTTTAGACACCCTAGGACACTCTAAGCCTTTGCACTGATACCAAGTTTTCCATGACCCAAGCTAGATCTAGACACGAGATAAAGAAGCCCTCGGCTCCAAGTCGATCCATGGTATGAACATAGCGGATAAAGAGCATAACAAAAATAGAAATCATCCAAATCATGAATAAAGCAGAAATATGAATAGAGAACTTTTAAAGATTTGAGTATTTAGCGTCTGACAAAAAAACTGAACATAACCTTATAATGTCTAAAAAGGCCCCAAGTATCTGACGAGCTGATGGGACAGCACCCCAACTAGCTCTCTAAGTATGAAAACTAAAAGGTAAACATAACAACAAGGCTAATTGCATGTCCTCGATAGATGAGGACTCACCAAGAAGGGTAGGTTGCCTGGACTGGAGCGGGAGTGGCTAAGGGTAAGGCTGAACTTGATCACTCAGACCTGTATGATAAGATGATACAACATAGAGTATGCGGTCAGTACTTGAAATGTACCGAGTATGCGAGTTAAGTAAAAATGGATAGTTAAAGTATATAAGGGTTCACAAGAGTAAAATAGTTCAACACATGAATTAGTAATCATAATATAACCATGAGGGCTCAAGGTTTTTAAAAGTTATTCATAAACCAGTCATATTCGTAATCATAAAAGGTACCTTATAAAATATAGATTGAGCCAAAATACCATAAACATAATCATGAATAAACATAAGGAATAATGGGAGATTCTTATAACCGACATACACCTTATGAGCACACACGGAGCCCGACCTGTAAACCCCTAGTCGGGAGGATGTTTGTACCTTGACAAGGGTAGAACCATGAAAAAGGGCGTGATATCACTCATGAAAGGCCCATACGGGCAAAAGAAAAAAGTCTCAAGGGAGGTCCCATCATGACTATGTTGGCACGTAGTTCTGAGACTCGGGGTATGCTTGGACCCTGGATCTACTCGGTGTTAAATGCTACTCCCAAAATATATATAGTGCTCATATTATAGTATAGAAAAACATACATGAGATTAATGGGCTAGTTTAAATCATGATAATCATAAGCATACTTGGAATATGTGAACTAGCCAAGAAATAGGGCCTGTGAGTCGGCCATAATCATAATCATGAGAAAATATAAAAAGTCATCATACATACTTGAAAATAATCCTCATAATTTGAATCATAGTTTCATAGAGTAAACTTGAAGGAAATCATGCATTATTGAATATAAATCATAAATTAGGACTTGAGAGATGAAAATTCATAAGTGAATAAAAGGAATTAATGAAGGAAATTTAACCCTAAAGTTTCATAATCATGTTTGAATCATGGGATATTCTAATTTCATAAAATACTTGAATAAATCATAAACCCTATCATGGAAATCATGTTTTTATAACAAATCAGCTTTACCCATAAATAAATCATGCACAAATTTCAAAACCCAATCATAGAATCATGATTTTTGAAATTTAGACTTTGGGGAAATTGGGTGATCATGCTTTTATTGAGAAGGGACATGGGATTGAGAGAAAAAAAAACCCCCATTGAATCAGCCCATATACCTGATTTGATCAAATCCCACGTGCAACCGAACCCCAATTGATCCTCGAGAAATCTTGAGGAAGAACCCTAGGGAAAACGTGAGAGATCTTAGGTTGTTCTTCAAAGTCTAAGGAAGAGTTATGAGAGTAATGGGTGATATAGGGTGAATAATTCTATTAATACACTCTTTTACATGCTTAAAATAACGTAGTTTAGGACCTTATAGCTTAAGATTTATGAAATACCCTTAATGAAAAATCTAGGAAATTCGCACTGCCAGGTACCAAGACCCTCACCACGAGTCGTCCTTTGATACCACGACTCGTGGTATCGCTCGTTACTAACACCCATGCTCACCTCAGTTTCTTCTCTTCAAATGATGGTTAGACATGACAAGTCGTTACTCGCCACAACGATTCGTTACTTCCTCCCGTCGTCGCCACTGCCCTCATGAACTAAGCTTCTGGAATTCCCATTATGGGTCCCAACCACGAATCGTTACAAGTTACAATAGATCGTTGGATCATCCGTTGTCACTGTACAGCTGCCACTGCACCTCTCCACGAGTACTACCTATGGCTCATTGCTCCCTATCACGAGTCGTACCACTACTTATGCAATCCCGCCTAGGTCCACCAACAACGGCCAACGACCACTTGACAATGGTCCATTATAGTGACCAATGAGTCGTGCCTTGGCTCATTGGTCCAGATCCTCACACCTGACAGCTTACCACGACTCCCACCAATGACTCATCGTCCCTTCCCACGACGAGTCGTCCTATGATATTTTCTCAACTTTTTTGCTGATCTCTTTTCTAATCCTGAGCCTAGTCTTAGGAACTTTCGGGGTATTACAAAACAGTTCTCTGAATCTCATCCCACGAGCCCATACCATGATCCATTGCAGGATACAATGAGTCGTTCCGCTACTCATTGATTTTGGGGAGGAAACCTTTCACCAAATTCAGGACTTCCTTAGGACGGGTCAACCAATGACCCTTGAACCATATAACGACCCGTCCCATGGGCCGTTCTATGACCTGGTTTCCATCTCTATTAGATCTCTGCTTCATGTCCAGGATCTGATCTTAGGGACTTTTGGGGTGTTACAATACAATATGACTCTTTAAAAATGAAACATGACAAGTATTTTGAGATGAAATGAGTATAATAAGAAATAATACTTTTGAAATTATGAATGGTATTATCGTTGAAAAGAAAGTTAGGCAATAGGAATAACTCATTTAGATCATTATGTTACCTCTAGATATAAATCTTTTGAGGTCATTTACATTTGACATTTGGATTAAATGACGCAAATTATGTCTTTTTATTTTTTTCTCTTTACAAGAAAATTTTACTTTTACGTTTTTTCCTTCATCCAAGTGAGAAATTCTTTTGTCAAATACAAGACCTGTAGCGCAACGAATATTGTAAATTGCATAG
>JACEIK010002458.1:195558-210943 GCA_018107945.1 Datura stramonium
ATGTTACTCAACTAACAATATAAATTTTTATTTTATACCAAGCGTGAAATTGTCGCTTTCTCTGCTCACGTCACTCGTGAGACTGGACGTGAATCATTTTTCTTGCAACTTATCATATGCTTTAATTTCCTTTGAATGTTTTACAAATAATGACAATCTTTAATCTTTAGGGCGTGTTTGGTATAAATTTATGTTGCTCCAATTTTCTCATCTTTTGGTGGTCAAATTTTTCCCGCCACCCACCACCCACCCTAATTCCTTACAACTTATTTAGTTATTACATATAACAAACATGTCTGTACTTTACTGAACTAACATCATAGAATTTGTTTTAAGCAGACATGTGCTACATAAGTGAGATAAATGGTCCGTCTAGGAACTACTGCGATGAGCAAAACATTGAGTACCCTTGTGTCTCCGGCAAGAAATATTACGGCCGAGGACCGATTCAACTATCATGGAACTTCAACTATGGACCCGCCGGAAAGGACATTGGATTCGATGGCTTAAACGACCCCGATATTGTGGCTAGAGATAACACTATAGCATTCAAGACAGCCTTATGGTACTGGATGAACAATTGCCACTCTCTCATAACTTCTGGCCAAGGTTTCGGGCCGACGATTCGAGCCATCTATGGCCAGTTTGAGTGTGATGGTGGCAATCCTCCGGCTGTTGCAAGAAGGATTGACTATTACACCGAGTATTGTCACCAACTTGGTGTAGAGACTGGGAATAATACCTCTTGTTAATTACGAGAATAATTGATTTGTTTAAAATCAGGCTTTCAAATACTGATTTATACATTAAGAAAAAAATAGTCAATCTAATTTAGAAGCCATAAAGGAAGTTAGTATGTAATGTGCCTATTTCATGACTAAGAGCCTGATTGGATTGGTTTATAAGTATTTTCAAGTCAAAATAGTTTTTAAGCAGTTCTATAGTGTTCGGATAAAATAAAAAAATATTTTTAAGCACTTTTTTTCAAGTCAAAAGCCATAAATTAGAAATCATAACTTATGACTTTTGACTTATAAGCCAAAAGTTAAAAGCCTATCCAAACATGCTCTAAAATGATTTTGCAACAGTCGAAAATGAATCTGGTTTATTAAAAAGAAGCAGACTACTCCAATTAGGTCCAATCTGGTTTCAATTGCCGAAGCTGTTGTTCAAAGAACTAAATATCAAGATTATGACAAAATTTTAATCCCCACACGAGTAAAAACACCTCATTCTGTGCAGTTGGAGTTGTAATGCAGTTTGACTTGTCAACCCAAATGGAGGCCAAATCCTACAACTCTATCCTAGAAACAAAAAGAGGGAATAAACCAAAAGGACTAACGTTCATGCAGAAGCTTTAGGAGCAGTAGATTTCTTTTTTGAACTCTCTATCTTTTTGTCAGAATCAGCAGCCTTCCTCTTGTCCTTCCTCTCCCTCTTCTTTAGTGCAGTCAACCGGGCCTTCAGCAAAATTGCATAAGATGCTTGGAAACGCTGGTGATCTTTTGGTCCAACCTGTTAGTCCAATGAAATCAAGTGCATCATTAGCCACAGGAAGTCAAATGATGCATCAAAACCTAAATAATAATCGTATAAACTACAAAAGCAACAAGCAAGGCATTACTACAAATAAGATGACACCACCCATATTTTGGTTTAGGTTCTCTTCTTTTTGGTATACGGGATTTTCTCCAATCTTTAATGAAAATATTTACCTTACCAAAAGGAACAACAAGCAAGACATTAAGATTGAAGAAAATAAAGACAAGGTAACGAAAATTTAAGTTGGTCTACTTGTCTCCATGATAGGATGTGGAGAAGCATTCAAGAAGGAAAACTGGGGAGGGCTAGCTAGCAGACATACCAGATAAAAGTTCTATATTAAAGGGACTAACACATTCTTAGACACATGAGAGACTGTTTCAGCCCAAACTTCATGCCATACATGTGTAGCATGTGGAAAACCTTGTCAATTTCTCGATTACAAGTAACAAATCAAAGAGTATTTGCATGTGCAGGTGAGCAAAATTCATAACAAGAGTGTAAAAAAGGCTCTAGCTCACAAATGCTTTCAGCACTACAATTATATTCTGTGATGCGTTGAAGTGCCACATGAAATTTACACCAGGAACGCCTGATCAATACCTTCTAGAGAGATTAAAATACAACTGGCTCATCAAGAAAAAAACTATACAAACCCAACATGTAAACTGAAGAGACGAACAGACCTACAGTGATCTCAGTAATGATTATATTTTGGGAAGTTGATCATCTTAATCATGTTGTTTAAATCACAAACTCCATGTTAATATCAACTGAAAAATACAGACCGCTATCATACTCCAAAGCTCCAAGTTCTCCCATTCCAACCTTATTCTTCCACTACGGGCCTTGATGATGTGTCACCAAGGATTCTGATCTCCACTCCTACCTACTACCATCACATCGTGCCCAAAAGAAGAAAAAAAAAAGTAAATGAAAAAACACACACGTGTGCATACTATAAATAAATTAACAAGAAAAACATGTGAGCTGCCCAACTGCAAGAATAAATATCTTGTACTCTCTCTGTCCATATTTTATATAATGGTACTTTACTGGAACTAGTGTTTAAGATGTTTAGTTGGACTTGTATGCTATATTTGGCGATAGTGGAAGAGAACACTAATGGTTAAAAAGTTGGTTCTCTTCCCAAAAGGATCAATCCCCAGAAATATTTAATGGGGCAGCAACCTCTGAAGCTCTGTTTTGAGTAAGGTAACAATATCATAAATCATTAGCACAAAGATAGTGCCAAAAAGATAACATAATTACAAGACAGAACAAAAAAAGTCTTGTAGATCTTTCCAAGGTTCCTATGGTATCTTAGAGTCTACATCTCTGACAATCCTTCTTTACACCAGAGTGAAATAAAATATGCTATTCATCTTAATCTTTTGTTCAGTGTTAGCAGTGTCTTCAAAGCATATTGAGTTTCTTTTCCTCCAACGCCACCAAATGCTTGTTGTGATCAAACTGCACCACTTCTGCCTCGGAATGCCTTGCATCATTGCAGCTGGTTAGTAATTGTCCACTTGATTAGGGAAGAATTCATTCCAACCCTTTCATTTTCTGAAATTGCTGTCATAGTCTATCAGTGACTTGACAGCGCAAAAATAGGTGGCTGTTTATTTCAGCTTCTTTCTCACATAGGAAGCACACATAAACCATTTAGTGTAGAGCTGCATACGCCTTTTCTTTTAAGTTGCTTGTGTCAGAACTGCATCTTTTACTACCTTGAAGGGTATCTTCACCTTCCAAATGTGCTTCCAATACCAACTATTCATCTGCTGTCTAGTGTAATTTTGGTCTGCATAAGTAAATTTCACAATGAACACTCTTTGTTTCACTTCTCCCAAAATCATCTCATCTTTTGGTTGAGTAGTGCCCTTGAAGTTCCCAAGAGTTTAAGGAATTCAGAAAACCTGCTGATTTCCCAATTATTAAGAAATTTTCTAAAATGTAGATTACATCCTTGTTAACATCACTCAGCTACAGCTGTAAACTGAGGATGACTAGAAAAACTTCATTTAAGTGGGCCATGTCCATCCAATTGTCATTGCAGAAAAAGGTTTTCAAACCATTCCCAACTTTAATGCTTACATTATAATTAAAAGTTGGCCAGATGAGCCTGATAGACTTCCATACACTAAGTGGAGGAGTTCCGCAAGTCTGCTGATTTCCCAATTATTGAGAATTTTCTAAAACATACATTTCATCCTTGTTAACTCCACACTTCAGCTACAGCTGTAAACTGAGACTGTCTAGAAAAACCGCATTAATGGCCCATTCCCTATCCAATTGTCATTCCAAAAGGAGGTCTTCAAACCATTCTAAACCTTAATCCTACATTATTAATGGAAGTTGCCCATATGAGCTTGATAAACTTCCATACACCCACTCCATAAGTGGAGGACATCTTTTTTTTTTTTTGAAACTGGTAATAATGTATTCCTCAGCATTAAGGACATGCTTGAGACCTTCAAAAAGATACCAACAGATAAAAGGAAATACTTACAAAGATCCTAATAAATCTGCAAACTGATCTATATCTTTTAAGCCTATTTCTTTACACCAAAAACAAAAAGATACTATACAGTTCCATTTGACTTTTTGAATGGAATTGAATCTATCTTCAAAACATATCTCATTTCCTTCTCCAAAAAAGTCCACCAAATGCATTGGGGTATTATCCTCCACCACTTCTGACTTTTGCTACTTCCTCTTCTGATCCAACAACTTAGCAAGTCTGCAATGTGCTCAGACATGGTCCACTTTGTTTCTGTGAGGCTGAGAAAAAGTGCCCATATTTGTGTTGTTAATTTGCAGTGCGGGAATAAATGGTTGTTAGTCTCATCTGTTTCTTTGCACAGAAAACATTTGGAAACTATGATAGCACCGTTTTTACTTCATGAGTCAAACATGCTCACTTAGCCGCTAGCCATGTGCAGTGTTATCAAAAGCGAAAAGCGCAAAAAAGCTCCAAGGTCCATTGGGGCTTTAAGCGCAAAGCGCAAATAAAAGGTGGTCTTTACTGAGAAAAAACGCAAAGGGAGAAAACATACAAATATATATATATACACATATATNATATAGCCCAAGACTAATAGTTATAAGCATGAATAACAAATATATGATAAAGAAATTGAATTTTTTTAGGATTAAGTGAAATATCAATTGTTTAGTATCGACTCTTCAGGAAACGCTCATTTGCAAGGAAAAGTTCATCTTAGAGCCCCGGTGATGACACTAAAGCGCACATTAAGCGAGGCAAAGCGCTCAACGTGTTTTGAGCCTCGCTCAGGGCTTAAGCGCGCTTTAAGCGCTCCTTTTACAACACTGGACATGTGAAGCACTTCATTTTAGTTGGTCCTCCACTATGCCATACGTTTTTCCATGCTCTCTGATATAACCCCACTTTATACCATATTCTCCTTCTTGTAGGCCCTGTTAACAGTGAATTCCCCAGCTTTGCTATGTTTCCATCTTGAGGTGTCAGGTCCTGAGTTGGTTCCCTTGAATTCATTAATTTCTTTTAGCAGGTTAGCCACCTTTTCCAGTTTCCACCTCCCAATCATTTAGAAATCCTCTGAAAGATAAATTCCAGCCTTGCACTCTCCAGCACTCATTGATGTTGGCCTCAGGATTATTGCACAAGGTAAATAGATCAGGAAAAGAGTCCATCAATGGAGTTTGTTCATTCCAGGCTTCCTTCTATAGTTTGATTTTTCTGTCATCCTCCACTTTCACCTGCAAATTCCTCTCTAGCTTGGGCCATAAGTCTCTAATTGTCCTCCAAACTCCTACACCATAGGTATTAGTGCTTAGCTAAGTTGCTCGGACTCTTCACTTTCAGTGCCGCACGCGTGTCCACACAACGTGGGTGTGGGTGTGGGATCCGTACCCGATCTGCTCAATCGATTATGGGTACTTTACCAAAATTAACTGAGAAATTCCGAACAGATTCAATGATTTTTGTAATCAAAACAAAAGCTAAGGTTAAATTGAAGAAAATGGAATACCTTGTATATAGAAATTTCTATGTCACTCCTTCCCAAATTCTTCTCTTGCTTAATATTTTCTCCTCAAGTTTTCCATATAACATCTCATAATTTAGGTTTTATAACTCTATTTTTAGATATTTGAATTATTTTTAGTCGAATCCCCGCACGCGTATCCATACTTGGATCCGTATTCCCGAATCTTAAAATTTAAACCATGAAGAATCCGAGCTCTAAATCCGCACCCGTATCGAACACCCACACCCGAGACCAAGCAACATAGGTGCTTAGTGCACCAAGGACTGGATTCACCAAATTCGCATTTTATGACTTCTTTCATAAGGCTTGGTCCTCCCCATTGTATCTCCATAACCATTTCATTAGTAAGCTATTATTGTGTATTCTTAGGTTTCTAATGCCCAGTCCACCAATTTCTTTCCCTAGCACTGTTGTCTGCCACTTGACCAACTTATATCCCTTGTCTTCTTTACATCCATGCCAAAGAAAATCCCTTCTAAGCTTGTCCAATTTCTTCAATACTTTGAAAGGTAGAGGAAACAAGGACATTACATAATTTGGGAGGGAATCAAGAACAGAGTTGATAAGCACAAGTCTACCTCCGAAAGATAAATATGTCATCCCAAATTTTCTCAGCTTTGTGCTTGTTACCTAAAGGCATGCCTAAATAAGTTTGTTGGCAAGTTTTCCACTTTACAGCATAAAATGATTACTAGACTCTGAATGTAGGGCATCTCTTTTATAGGAAATAGGTTGGTCCCCCAGTTGACCTTCAAACCTAAAGCAGCTTCAAACATCAATAGAATCATTCTGATGTATCCAATTTGCTCCACCTTTGGTTCACAAAAAATCATTGTGTCATCAGCATAAAGAAGATGACGTAGTTCCTTTGTCTGCCCCCTGTTGTCTCCAATTTGAAAACCTTTTATCCACCTTCTCTGCATTGTTATCCTTATCATACTATTAAAATCTTCCATTGCCATAATAAATTAAAAGGGAGACAGTGAATCACCCCGTCTTAGCCCCCTTTCAAAAGGAAACAAACCTACAGGTTCTCCATTTATCAGGATACAGAACCTAACAGTTTTTATGCAAAATTCTATCCATTTCAGCCATTTCTCACCAAATCTCATTTGTCTAAGAGAATTCAGCAAAAACTGCCAATTTACATGGTTGTACGTTTTTCTATATCTAGCTTACACATGCTCCTGCTTCAACACTTTTTGATCTGGAATCAACACACTCATCGGCAATCAATGCAGCATCCATAATCTACCTCCCTTTAATAAAAGTCATCTGATGTTTGTTCACCAAACTGTTTACTACCTTCTTTAGTCTTTCAGCCAATATCTTTGTCATAATCTTGTACACTCCACTTATAAGACTTATTGATCTGAAATCCTTCAACTCAGAAGCTCCTACATTTTTGGGGATGAGAGCTATGAAGATGGCATTGAAGCTTCTCTCAAACCTCTGATGCTCATGGAAATATTGAATTGTATTTTGTAAGTCTTCTTTCAAGAGATCCCAGAAAGTAAGATTAAAAAGACATGGGAAATCCATCAGGCCATGGTGCTTTCTACAAAGCACACAATTTGATGCATTCTAATATCTCTTACCTCATCAATTTGTCTTTGTAGCCATTCTTGCTCCGTAGTAGATATCCTAGTTGCTTCATGTAACTGTGAATAAGGCCTCCACTCCTCAAATTCCTTGTACAAGGTCGTATAGAAATTTTCTCCTTTAATAGTAATAGGGTTTGTGACAATATCCCCCTCCACATTCAAACTTGTCTATAGAATTCACCCTTTTTGTGTGTTATGGTTGTCCCGTGAAAGAATTGTGTTTTTTTCTCCTTGTTTCAACCCAGTGTTTTGGACGGCGAAAGGCGACAAAAGGCAACAAGGGCCTGCATCGTCACGAGGCGAGGCACTCGCCTTTTGAAGTGAGGCGCCAATTAATATAAAAAAATTAAAATATTTAATTGCATATATAAATAATCAAAATCACAATAGCAATAACATATATTAGCAAATATTTTAATTCAAAAACTAAAAAAAGATAGTACTAGTGAACACTAAAAGTCGAGAACTTGAATGATTCAAGTCTCAAGTCTCAAACGATCCATAAGTCATAAAATAAGCAATAAGCCAATACTAAAACTCTAAAAGTCTATTCTTCTTCAAGATTTTTAAAATCTTCAAGTCCAATATCAATTTCTTATATTGCCCCTCATCTTTTTCTTCCTCGAATTCTTCATCAACTAGGGTCCGAGTCTGACTTGAACTTGTAGCTTTTGCTTTTCCCTTGTCAAGTGACCTTGAACTTGAACTTGAAGAACTTTCCCTAACCCTAAGACCATAGATATTATTTAAGATCACCTTATATACTAGTTCATCTTCTTGATCTTCGGAGCCGCCAAATAACCATTCATTTGCCTCATCAATATTTTCCAATAAAATTGGATCAATGATATCACGAGCATTATAACGACGTTTCAATGTTCTATTGTACTTAATGTACACTAGATCATTGAGACGCTATAACACAAGCCTATTCCTCTTTTTTGAATCAATCTACGCATAAGTTGTAGAGAGTAATTAGTAGATAGTAGATACTAATAATGGCTGGCTCAATATAGAAATAAGAATATAATAATTCTTCTCCTCACATGTTCAAACACACTCCAATTTCGCTCGCATCCGAATGAGCTACAAGTTAGACTTAATATTCTCATGGCAAACTTTTGCAAGGTTGGAGTTTGACTACCAAATAGCGACCACCATTCAACTATAAAAAATAAAAGTAAAGGTTAATAGTTAATAAGTCAAATAACTTAAGTTAAAGGCTTAAAGCTATAAAGACAACTAAACCAATTCACTTACCTGCCGACCTTATGTCTCCAGCTCTAATAGCCTGACCGGAACCAAACAACCCATCTGCTATTTTGTACTTAGCAAGCTCACCAACTAGTATATCTTGTGTTGCTTCATCGGTGACCATCTTCTCAACACATTTATAGTAATTATCCCACACTTTGAAACTTATTTCTTCATTCATGTTGGTTTTAAAGTACAATCCCGAGTTCAAAATATAGTCGGCCGATGGATTTGGTCAGTCCACCTTGTATCAATGATTTGAAAGACTCTCATATTGCTTCCGATCATTACCAAATGCCCGTTCAATAGTTTCCTTGGCTTTATCCATTGCTTCATGAATATAGCCCATTGGTGGCTTTTTTTCCCCATCCACCAAATGAAACACCTTGATCAAAGGATCACAAACCTTAAGAGCTCGGACAACATCGTTCCAAAGGTGTGTAGAAATCAGAGTAGCAGCAACTTCTTTCCCCAAAGCTTCCTTTACAAATCTACTTGAAGCCCATTCGAGAGAGAGGATCAAAGCTCTCAAGTTCTTCTTTTGCAAGTACATAGCTTGCAAAATCAAAAAGGCTGTTGCGAATCTTGTCTTGGCCAGTTTCACCAAATTTCTTTCGTTGGTGAATTTTCTCATCAAATTCAACAACGACCTTTGACTAATGTAAGAATATACCTTGGTGGCCTTCTTGAAAGCTGTAATTGTAAAAGAAATATTATTGTTATTATTAGACTAGGCCTAGCTTAATAAGTATTAACTATTAAGTATAAAGTCTAAAGAAAGTTAGAACTTAAAACTTAGAAGTAAGAACTAAAAGAGAGGAGAGCAGAGAGCTATTACCTGAAGCATAAGGGTTAATCTTGAATATGTCACCAAACATCAAATTAATGCAACGGGCAGCACATGGAGTCCAATAGATTTGTGGGTACACAACCATCATTATATCACCCACTTTCACATTTTCACTAGCGTTATTAGTGACAACTTGTACAACATTTTTCGGTCCAATTTCTTTGATTGTCTTCTCAAACAAGTTGTACTTTTTGTTGGCATTGGTAGACTCATTGCTGGCATCAATCAAACCAAGAAACACACTACCTATTGGACAATTCACCAAAATATTGATGATCTTTCCATTACGTGTTGTCCATTTGTCCATCATAATGGAACAACCAAACTGTTGCCACTGCACTTTATGCTCCTCAACTAGTGCATCTACTTTCTTCACCTCTTTTTTTAGCTGAGTAACTCTAACCTCATGATATGTAGGAGTAGGCCTGGGTATCGACTCGAGCGAGCCGAGCCCAAACTGAGCCCAACCGAGTCGAGTGTACATCGAGCCGAGCCGAGCTTTAAATAGTACTGAGCCGAGTTGAGCCAAGCCGAGCTCAACTGAGCTTTTCTATATTTTGACTAAGCCTGAGCCAAGCCGAGTCGGCTCTTGTTTATCTAGAATTTTTTATATTTCTTGTAAATTTTATTTACCTAATTAATACTTAGAGATCTCAAGGCATTTCTCAATAATTCAAAGAAATTGTACCCATCATAATAAAAGGATATCAAAGAATTATAAGTTGATAAATAATAATAAAAATTTCTAATTGTAGGAAGAAAAATAAAGAGACGAATAACATTAGACTTTGTAAAAATTAAAAAAAAAAACAAAACCACATCCGACAACAACCAAATCGATGAATATGTATTATGTTTGATTTGACTTGATTTTAATAATTGAAAACTTGATTTGATTTTGATTATAATAAAAAATTGACCCAAACCGAACTATTTACATTGAATAAATATTAATTACATAATGTTAAATTAACATAGTATTTTAAGTTAAATTTCTAATGTACTTCGTAATTGAGCTTAATGAAAGGATATTGTTTCTTAAAGTAAGCCAACCGAGCCGAGCTAAGCCAGCTAAATCGAGCCCGAGCTTTGACCAAGCCGAGCTTGATCGAGCTTGATCGAGCTTTTATCGAGCCAAGCCGAGCTGAGCCAAAATTTAATTGAAATCGAGTTGAAGCGAGCCAAGCTTTTTTTCAAAACGAGTTGAGTCAAGCCGAGCAAATTACATGTGAGCCGAGCCGAGCTTCGAACCGGCTCGACTCTTTGCCTAGGCCTATGTAGGAGGCTTCATTCCCGGGCCATATTGTCCTAGGCCTCAATGAATTTATCAAATGACTCAGAATTGACACAATGAAAAAGGAGCCCCGCATCATACATCCACGATGCAAAAGCATTTACAGCCCGCTTCCTTAAAAAAATTGTGTCATCAATTCCTTCCCGTCCTTCTCCCTTTCCAATGCCTCCCTTTTGTTGTGGTTTTTGTGAAAAATACATATTAAGAGGACCTTTAGTCACGTTACATGTCGTGGATGAGGCACTACCACTGGAAGACATTTTTTGCGTTTTGGAGGGAGGCATCATTTCATCATATTCATCCATATTATCATCATCAATCACATTAACCGTTGGTTTGTCTATTTGATTCTTTGGATTAGTTGCGGCTTTGTTTTCGACAAACGCCCTTACTTCTTCCCTAACCTCCACCGGACAACTTGGACATGCTTTTACATTCTTATTTCCACCCATCAAATGGTGCTTGTGCCGAGTAATACCACCATTATATGTATGTTTACAAAATACAAATATAACCGAATCTTTCGTTGGTCCTTGTATACCATAATTCCATCCGATGTCTTTTTTTTGCTACTAGTATCGGACTGAGACGCCATTGGAATTGCTGCTCATTAACAAATAATTACTATATTAATTGATATATAAACTAAATAAATTTAGTTGGCAGAGATAAAAAATAAAAAGACTCCAATTATTTTTTTTTAAATGATCAGTGGCACTGTGGCAGAACACAGAGGGAAGACAGAGATTTTTTTGTTCTGTTCTGTGTAGAAAAAAAGTAAACTCAAGTAAAGACTAAAGAAAACAAAGTCTGCACTCTGAAAGAAAACAGAGAAGCCGAGAAGGTGAGAAGAAGGAGAAAAAAAAACTGAAGTACTGAACTCTGAAGCAGAGCTGAAGAAGAAAGAAGAAAGCAGATGAAGAAAGAAAAAAGCAGATGAAGAAGAAGAAAAACAAAAAAGAACTGAAGAAGAAGAATAAGAACTGAAGCAGCATACCTGGTCGGCTAGTCTGGAGAAGACGAAGGTCAGAAGCATTGAAGAAGAAGGAGAAGTCGCGAAAGGTAAGTCGATCGAGTGAGTGTGAGTGTCCCAAGCCTGTAAAAGTTTTATTTTAAAACCCTAAAAAAAGTTTTACCTATTAAAGACCTAATTTTTTTTAAAAAAATACAAAAGGCTACACCATTCATCGCCATTGTCACCTCGTCACCTATAGCGCCATTCCCACGCCTTTTGAACTTGGCATCACCGCGATGGGGGAAGGCGACAGTGCCTCGCCTCGCCATGTCGCCTTTGGCGAGAGGTGCTCGCCTTCCATAACCCTGTTTTAACCATTGTATCCTAGATCTTTGCCTCCAAGATATCTCCTCATTTCTGGACACTTCTTCAAATTCCATAGCCGTGTTAACCTTCTGCATAAGTTCATCATGAGTGAGCATTCTTTGTTTTTGAATTGTCTCCCAATTAGCCAGCTGACTTAAAATATCTTCCTTCCTTTGCTTCCAGTTGCCCCTATTGTTCTTGCTCCATTCCTTCAGCCTCCCCTTTAGCAATTTTAATTTTTCAGCTAAAAAGTATCCAAGTCTCCCAGTAACTGAGAAAGTGCTCCACCATAACTTCACATTTTCTATAAAACCCTCTACTCCCATCCACCAGGTTTCGCATTTGAAGTTCATTTCCCCACAAGCCAGTAGTATTGGGTTGTGATCAAAAGCTATCTTTGGTAGAACAGACTACTTGATCCGAGTAAATTGTTCCTCCCATTGTAAAGAGTATAAAAATCTATCTATTGTTGGAGCACCACTTTGATTTTCCCCTCTCCTCCAAGTACAAGACCCTCCAAATAAAGGATGGTCCACCAGCTCCAATTCTTCAATGCTATTAGTAAATTCTGTCATTGCTCCATTGATTCTAAAGCAGTTGATTCTTTTATTGGGATATCTTATGCATTGAAGTCACCAGCCACCGCCCATGGGCCAGTACACATCCCTTTCGCGACTGCCAACTCCCACCACAATTCTCTTCTCTCTATTCTTCTACAATCTGCATAGACTACAATTACAAACCACATGAAATTTAAGTTTTGCCCAACCAGTTTGCAAGTTATACTTTGATTACCATTTTCTACTAATTCCCCTTCCCAGACCCTTTTGTCCCAGAGGATTAGGATCCCTCCACTACTGCCTACTGCCTCCAAGTGCACCTCCCAAACCCATCTATTATTCTAAATGTTATGTGTCATGTTAGCCACATTACCCTCCAATTTGGTTTCAACCAGGATGTTAACATCAGCACCCCACTGATTAATCAAATTTCTAACTAATCCCCTCTTCCTTTCATCGTTCAACCCCCTAACATTCCACAACATTATTTGCACCTTCATTTGTAACCCATGGTTAGATTCCTCCCTCTAATCCTTGGTTCAATATCCTTGAATTTCATATCAAAGTTTAGGTTCCTGCTTTCCTTTGGTATTGAGTTTTTATGGTTGTTTGAAAGACCTCCTTCTCTACTTTTTTCTCCTTGTATCTCATTTGATCCAGTTTCATGCATTAGAGCATAAGCCTCCTTTTCACATCCCTTGAAAGTTGCTCCAAACATTTGACTCAGTTTAATCACATTAAAGTGAACCCAAATAGTAGACCGAGTCTCTATCTCCTCCTTTGTAAGACCCTCATCGATGAATAGTGGCATTGGATCACTGTAGTTCACTAACTGGTTATCGGAATATTCAGAAGAAACAGATCTCCCTTGGTGGAATTCCTTGTAGCTGAATTTTCTCCGATTGTCATAAAGAAGTCCCCCTGCTCCAAGTCTTCTGCCAGGTGTACAGGTTCTTGATTCCACTGAAGTTGGAGTCTCCGACCCTTTGCATGTTGTTTTCCCATTCATTGTCAAAAAACATGTGCTTAAAGAGAGGTGTTTTTTATCCCAATTTGAATTAATAGAATCTGCAAAGGGTTCAGTGAAAACAAAAGGTTTGGGCTTTTTTAAAAGGCCCAACTTGCTTGGGTCTATTAAGGCCTCTTGAGTATTGGTAGAATTTAATTGAACCCTAATTGGTTCATTTAAATTTTCTGCGGCCCCACTCCCCTTTTTCATAGCGCATGTGTCCCCAATTAATGCCCTTTCCTCGTTAACATTGAAACCTGTCAAATTTCTGCTTCCTTCTCCTTTCCTTTTTTACGTATGTTTCCTTTATTTCTTGTAGGCAAACAGCTGTCTCCTGTGTCATCGCCTCCCTTGAGGCTAACACCTGGAAAAACAGCCTTTTCCAGCTCCAAAGCGACTCAAACCAGAATGGCAATGAAAAAATTAGTCCACCATCGGCAATTTCTATCTTCATCGGAATCCTCTCCCTTGGACCTCGAACTTTTATCCTTGCCCATCTCAAATGATATTTTAGTTCCGTCTCCTCCTCGTTTTCTATCCATCCCCCACAATTGTCACCTATCTTCCTCATCACCTCGTTTTATCATAACTGTTGAGGGAGCCCTAGCACCCGTATCCAGAACTAGTCTAGCTTTGTTTGTTCCGGGAGAGCTCCCTTCGTCGGCATCCACCAATCAATTTTCATAGTTGCCCCTTGTCTCCTCCAATCCCGCCTCAGAACATGTGCAGCTGCCTTTCTTGACTGGAATTCAAACAAGAAAAGGAACCCATTCATGTCAAATACCTAAAGATTTTGGGACCCTTCCATGTTTGTTGTGCCCATCTGCGAACGTCATTCCGAGTAGGTGCATCCTCTCCTCCACTGGATCTTCCAACAAGACACCTTCGCAGCAAATCATTATCATCAATGTTCGGCGACGTCTTCAACATCGAATCCTTCTTTTATTGCTTCAAGCTCCTGTTCCATTTAATATTGTGCAGTGCTTCTTTATAGTTCATCTTCCCAATGATTGTATGCGCTGATGTAGTAAATGCACCTTGAGTGCCTATATGCCTTATGATGAATTCCTCCACTTTTAATGTTAAATTCCCCATCCCTCATTGAATGTGTTCTCTAGAACAATAATCACTAACCTACTTTGTCCTTTCGCAAATATACCTAATAAGCTGCCATATTTATTGAACTTCTGAGAACAATAAATGTATCTCAAAAGATCGCAACACCTCCATGATTTGAAGCTTTTACCTCTGTTTTCTGTGGCTTCCTTTAGCCTTCTACATAGCCAAAGTAAAGCTCCTTTGCTCAAAACCATACGTCGGATAGAAAATCTAGCATTTTCCACCCATTCAAACCAAGTCTCTAAGCTAGACTTGGTTTCCGTAAGATCATAAGACTTGCCCCCTTGACAAAATATAACCTGTTCTCCGTGGTAGAATTGACCTAAGAGAAAGAGAAAAAGGAAGAAGAAGAAGAAGGAGGAGGTGAGCTCCGGTGGCAGAAGACCAGCAAAGTCGGGTTCGTAGACACCCAAAAGGGGTCTCTAAGTTTCAGCCTAGGGAATAGTGCCTGGGAGCATTTATGTCTGCATCTAGTGAATTTGTGAAGGGGGGACATCTTTTTTAGACCCAATGTCCTTCACCCCATATTCTTAACTGACAACCCTTCTCCACAAGGCTTGTTCCTACATTGAGAATATCCACAATCATTTCATTAAAAGACTCATTGTGTTGTCTCATGTTTTTTGTATCCAACCCTCCAAGCTGACCCGATCAGTGTTATCAAAAGCGAAAGCGCAAAAAAGCTCTAAATTCCATTATGGCTTTAAGCGCAAAGCACAAATAAAGCGTGAGCTTTATTGAAAAAAGGCACAAAGGGAGAAAACAAACATACATATATACATTATATATATATAT
>JACEIK010002459.1:2311-13331 GCA_018107945.1 Datura stramonium
AAAAATAAAAAAATAGATCAAAAAATAGTAATAAAAACTTAAATTAATTTAAAAAGAAATAAATTAAAGAAAGAGAGAGAAAAAGAAATAAATTAATACCTTGATAGTGACAAGTAAGAGACAAAAAAGGAAAAGATGCAATGGGGTATTTTGTGTAATTATTTTGAGGGGCATTAAACGTAAAGGGGTATGCTCATGTAAATATTTTACTTTTTATGAATAACTATGTAAGTTTTCCAAAGTTTAATTATATAGATATGATTTTGCTAAGCAGGTTCGTGTATCACTTATATTTTCTCATTTGATCCATGTTTGATACTTTCATCCATAATTCTTGAGTTTTAGTGCAAAATTAATATTAACAGTCAAGTATATAAGAATGATTTTTTTTAAAAAAAAATTGTATGAAGCTCGATTGTAGGTGTCTGATATTTTTATAAAATAAGTAAGATATTTAGATTAATTAAAAATTGTTTTTATTTTTAGTTAGGATTCTCAATTTTATAATAATATAAAACTAGTACATTTAGATTTATAATAAAGACTTACAGTGGTCAATTAATATTAATTCAACATAATAGTTTTTATTCCTCACAAATTCTGTTTACTTGACTTAAAATATAGTAGTTATTCAACTGCTTGTATACTAAATAAAGAACGGTCAAGATGTTATATCCAGAAAATTTTTTATAATTTTAAAGCGCTACAAGTATGTTTTGTTGAATGATTTAAGGTAAATGTATGTTCATGTTAAGAAGTGTGAAGTGTATGGAGTAAATACTATAGAATTATTGAGGATTGAACGTGTAAGATGACTTGATGAATGACCCAACGAAGCGGGGGCAAGGACAGGCCAGGCGTGGCGCACCCCATCCCAAACTTCAGATGAGGTAGGCAGGCGCAATGCCAAGTGCGGTGCGCCCCCCACCTCTATCGCCCCACTCTATAAATATTAAGTTGTGTGTTGTGAAAATCATTCTAATACTTTCCCTAGTTGAGCAGCTTGCTTAAGAGCATATTTGCCCTCTAATTTCCAGCAAGTTGAAGAGGAAATCAAGCCCTCAAATCTCCTCCAAATTCCAACCAAGTTCGGGTACTAGTTCTTGAAGTGATGAGGAAGGTCTCCAGGATTTAATTTGTTGAGTTGCTATGAAGTTGATGTCACGCCTCAAAACTGCGGGAGGGCGCAACTGGAGCTTTATGCTAAGCTGATTGAGATGCCGGCTATAAGACATCTGTAACTGTAACACCTGGCCTTCCAGACCACCTGTCACAATCAATTGGAGTAAAAAACTGAACACATAAGGTCTCATAATAAAGGATAAGTAACTAAAATGCCGACAAGGCCATGACTATGCTAAACCAAGCAACGAAAACCAATGAGGCCACAAACTGGATAATACTGTACACACTAAGTCCACAAAACCTCTAAAGAGTAAACTGAACTGATGGTCAGAACAGGGCTATGATCTATCCATAATTATATCTCAAAACTTAAACTAAAATACTAGACCCTAGCTCCAGAAAAAGGAGCATACCAATGTTGATCTCACAAATCACTACTGCAACTGGCAATCGCCGCCTCTACCTGCACCTACGGTACAAACACAGGTCCTTAGGCGAAGGAACATTAGTACGAATGAAATATACTGGTATGTAAGACTGAAACTGTAAATGTGAGACAACAATCATATAATAACTGAGTCAAAAAGCAAAATCATATAAAGAACAGAGACAACCTGGAACTTTGAAAACTGTAGCCTGATGACAACTCTATGTTGTAGTGCAAATGTAACCAAACAAATGCACAACTAAGCTGTAACTGATTACAATTCAATATCATGGTGTGAATATAAACATATATACTATAGCTTCCCAACTAGTAAACTATACATTAATCTAATCGCATTAATGATACTTCCCAACTGAGATAGCCGTCTCAGAGGTGTAATGTCTGAAAGAATATCTGCCCATCCGAAATGACCGCGTCGATGGTAAGGTCTGGGAATATCTGGCCAACCGATATAACCATATTGGTGGTAAGGTATGAGAATATTTGCCCAACCGATATAATCGCATCGGTAGTAAGATCTGATAAATCATGTCCTTTACCATACATAGAGCCAATAGGGCTCATACTGAGTCTGTCTGACACATATAGCACATAAACGACTAACCCTGAGACTGCGACCTGAATAGGCGTGTTTCAAGACTCATGAGCTGCAAATATGCACATATAACATGTAAAGTTGTCAAATAACATACAAACATGTCGACTCAGTGACTCGAAGGACCTTCAGGAGGTTTAGACTACATATGAACCTCAGTAGGCTTACAAGTAATGTTTTACGAATAATCTTATTGATTTAGCTTATCTCTTGAATAGAAACACATAAATTCTAATTTCTATACAATCCTTTAACATTTATAAACTGCATATAAAATGGCCACAAGGTGGTTCATTAACATGTATCAACAACCATACCTTGGAATTCCGTTATCAAACTTCTCACGTCTACGAGCACATATAGTTCTTAATTCATTTGTCTTATTCACAGGAAAATATGGAACTTATAACTTGGCACTTGGAGTTTCTGGTCATAATGCTTGACATACACATACAACTGAGAATTGAACTACAGACATACATCTTATGCAACTTCTGTATAATGTATAAACTCGTATTAGTTAACTAGGTGATCTCCAGGAGACTTCCTGGGAGTTAGGACTTCTGAGGTCCTTTAGAAACATAACTTATCATTTTTGAACGACTCCTAGCAGCTTAGAGCACAACTTAGAATTGGAGTAGATAACCTTTCTAACATGTACATGTTGACACACGGGAACTTATATTCATATTCTTAGTCTTTAAGTTCTTCCCATCAACTGTTCGCATCAACTATACTTTAACCTCTTCTTTAATCATGAAAGTGTTCTTCTTCATTCTCATAATTTTGTTTACTTGGGATCATTATCATATCTTTTTATCCTAGCTACTTAGACATTGGAAACATTTGCATGTGAAAAAGACTCTTCTTTGAACTTGAGAAACTCAACTGGTAACTCAACAAGAGTTGTACTTATGAACATATGAATTGAACATAATTGAAAGGATTCATTCGTATATCATAACATAAGGATCGTGTATATATATTACGACTCTTTAATGGAGAAACTCGTAAAGACTTGAGTTCTTAAACCATTGCAAATTCACTACTTGTATGAGATATTCGCATGACTCTCAGAATATAAGTCTTTGAAACTTCTTAGATTAGTATACCATAACTTGACATAAACTTACAAATGTGAAGACATAATGTAAGATTCTAGAATTTGGATCTTTACCTTACTTACAAACTCTTAAAGTCAACTCTAGATACTTAGATCAACTTCAGATGCTTGGGTCAACTTGAGCTTAATCTAGAACTCTAGGGTTAACTGGATTAATGCTTAACTTTAGGCTATCACCTCATAATTTCTTTAACTTAAGCTTCCTTGTAAGAAAAGGTCAATACTTTATTAGCACTGTTACATCTTATCACATAACTCACTTAAGCAACTATATTCACAACTTCAGTGCTAGCGTTGCAAGGGTATATAATTAATCTTACTAACCATTTACTCTACTTATCCTATTCCGTATTCATAAACCTTATTATCTTAACTTTGACATTTTTATGTTCTAATTGCCTTAGACATCTTTAGATTCTTCGCATATTGCAATATTTCACTTTTATGTCTTGACCGTACTTTCGTTAATCTTAATTCTAGCGTTAACTACTTCGTCAACCTTTACACATATTTATTATATTACTTCATCGAGAACTTTATTTCTTAAACCTTATCATGATCATGCTATACAACTCTAAATGATCTTTAGATCCAACCTCAGACAAGTAGTATATAACTTAATGTGTTCCCTTGAAAGGTCTAATATTCATTCTTATCTTCCCTTTGTTATTGATGTCTCAACCTTTACGCTTTGGATTTATCTTCACATACACATATAAAGCTTTTAAAGAGAATGTAACATGTATACTTAATGCCTTAAACGACTTTCATGAGGTTCAGATAGCAAAAGAGTTTTAATAGACTTATAACGATATTATAAAGATATTTCTTGCCGCCTTAGCGTATAACTTAGACATAGGAATAAGCTTGTATTCTTATTTTTTTATAATCTGCTAACATTGAGAAACTGCGTATAACCTGCCCATCAAAAAATGGTTCCATAAACATATCAATAGGTTGCACATTCAAGTTCTACTTTTCAAGTTCAACATATCAATTGGTTTGGAAACTCGTTAACTTGACACTTAGCTTAAGGGAGAGGAATCATGAGATATCCCCTTAGCCTCACATTTCTCAAACATATGCATAAGAGTTTGGACAACTATTTTAACGAATCTCCATTTCGATAAACTCATTTACCCTCGCTAGGCTTAGCATCATTTCTTAGCTTAGGTTCATTCATGTATCGTCGTCTTAGCCTTTTTTAGTAATTTCACTTAACAACCAGAACCTTAAACAAGATTGAAATTACATATATGAAATAGTGTAAAGGAAAATCTCACAATGCCCGCACTGAGGGGTCTCCAGACTCGATCCATAACTACGACAACACATATATTACATCTTCCGCTTTGTATTCATATGCTTCTAACATTTTAACAATTATAGATAATCAAGTAATTTCAATGCTTGGAAAGAACCATACATGCCTCAACATGAGTTTAGAAATGTACAAATATTGGTCCTTTCAACGACATAGTTTCATGCTTGAAAATAAGGAAAGGGACGCCTTTACATACCTTAGCACGTAGTCTCTAACTTTTCCAGAAATATTTCTTTTAAGATTATACTTTGAAGCTTTCTTCAACTCTAAATTTCAATCACTATAAGCAGCTAGTTCATGCCCACGAAATTCTGGAAAAATTGACAGCAACATATACCACAAAGACACACAACAAGCCACAATAATATTACCTACAAGCTCGCTCTAATTTTCACTTCCAAACACATAGAATTATAGGAGGAAATTGATCACTTTTATTTGAGTATAACTTACCCAAGATATAAGAGGTGTTAATCAATTTACACCGCCCATTCATAAAAAATACAGCAACACAACAACTACAATAAGTCAACATATAAATCATAACTTTCTTCAAGTTTTTCTTCACAAATTCCATAGAAAATAAAGGTAGAATTACTCACCCTTTCTTGGAGATGTTCTTAGCTAAGATGGAAGAGGTTTGCTCCAACCCCCACTACCCAGAAAAGCACTAAAACACAGCAGTCTGCCAAAATAGTTTGGTAGAAACGAGCCTAGAAGCTCCACAATCTTCTTCCCAAAATTTGCTAGCTCTTGGTGTGAATTTCAATGGCTGTTTTGCCTTGATTCTTGGATAGAAATAGAGAGAAAACATGTTCTCTAAGCAATCAGATCAAATTGGAATATGTATTAAATGTTTTCCATAAATAACAACTTAGATTTTAAAGAGGTGGGGCAGTGGGGGTGCTAGGTCGGTACACCTATGTTACTGCATGATAGTGCTTTGGTAAAATTCCCATAACCTTTTATTATGAAATCTGATTACTGAAGATTTGATGTTCTAGACTCAAAGATCTTTAATTTGATATGTCATAGGATTTCTAATTCATTATATATCGGGAGATATCATCATTTAAAGTTGACCCTTACTCATGAACTTCGCATACTCTTTGCTCTTTTCTTTGTACATGTTTCACTCATCACCTATGGGCAACATACAACTCGTACTTCTCTTAACATAGTATACAAATATAGAATAATTATTAAAAATTTTATGGGATGTAACAGTTGAGCTCATTTTTGGGAAGTAAAGTTTGAGCAGAACACTCCTACCTTTGTGAAGATCATCTCCAAGTAGGGTAAGTAAATCCCACCCTTTGATTTATATGAATTTGTGAAGCTAAGGATTGGAAGAAGGTTGTACTTATTTGTGTTTTTGGTTGTCGTGTTCTTGATTGTATGATGTTGTTGCCCAGATTTTTGGGGTGAAATAGTAATTTTATTCTCGTGGTTTATGAGTTAGAGCTTGAAGAAGATACAAGTTTAAGCTTGAAGGAAGTCGTTGGATAAGTTGGAATAATTGAAACGAGGTATGTAAGACGCCCCATCCTCCTTCTTTGAGCATGATTCGAGATTTTAAGTTGAAGATGAACAAGTATGTTCTTAACGTGTAGTGAATCAGTTTATAGAGCCATCTCTAAGTTATGCATGATGTGTTGAAGTTGAGTATGAGCAAGAAATTGTATTTAGGCTCAAAATAGTAAATGAAGTGTGATAACGTATTGTCGTCATCATAGATATAAATCGAGTCTGGAGACCCTTTAACGTGGGCACTGTGAGCTGGTCCTTATATTGTGTTAAATATATAAACATTGTCATTGTGTAATCCATGTTCTATGTAAGTGAAGCAAGACGTTAATGAAAATAGTTTAGTAATTAAAATATAAGTAAGAATATGTCATTGAGCGGAAAGAAGAATGCTATAAGAAACTATATGATGTGAGAACCGCTATCATGTGAAGGTACATAAGAATCATGCTTATAAAATAAAGGTTGAACACATTGATGAAAAGACAATGAGAATGTGATTGATAGGTTCCTTATAGTAAAAGAATTAAGTTGTCTACTCCTTTCTGCACTTTGTAATAAGCTGCTAGGAGATGTCTTAGCCTATGAGCATATTGTCTATATAATCCATATGTTATTCTAGTACTAGGAACTCCCTCGGCGATCATTCACAACATAAGTATGTATTTAAATGATTTGAGAGTCTTATATGTGGTATGTCTTGGTCTCAATACTTAGGGTCATGGTTAAGGCCCTATACTTGTTATAGTCCCAGAGTCAACAAGTGATATGAGTAGTAGGATACAAATAGACTGAATATGAGCCCTATCGGCTGCACCTATGGTTATGATTGTGACTTCTAGCTCACCCCCAATGCGGTTATATTAATGGGATGTATATCCGGTTAGCTCACCTTCGATGTGGTTAGATCAGTAGGACGTATATCCTATGGATGATATCCTGGTACAGTTACACTGGCTAGACGAACCTTGTGTAAATATTATAACCGGATGATGTTCCAATGCTACAATTACAACTTTGTTTTGCATTTACTTGGTTGCATTTGCACTATAGTATAGAGTTATTGTCAGGCTTTAGTTTTTAAAGTCCCAGGTTGTTGCTATCACTATCTCTGGCTCAGTTACTATTGGCATTACACATATATGTTTTCAGCTTTCAACCTTACATACCAGTATATTTCATGCATACTGATATTTCTTTTCCTAGAGATCTGGAATCATGTTGCAGGTGCAGGTAGAGGCAGAGGCTTAGATCGTCAGTCACAGTAAAAGCCTAGATTTAGCTGAGAGTTGGTATTTTCCTTTCTTTCAGGAGCTATGTTTCAATTTTGGTTGATTTGAGTTTTGTTGTATAATATGGGTAGGTCGGGGTCCTGTCCCATGTATTTTAGCCTGTTTACTCTTTAGAGGCTTTTATGGACTAGTATATATAGTTTAATTCAGTTTTATGGCCTTGTCAGCTTTTCGTTGCTCAATTTAGCTATGTATGACCTTGTCGGCATCAGTTTCTATATTCTATCTAATTGAGGCCTTACAGGTCCATCTGTGTATTCCAGTTGATTGTGACAGGTGGCCTGATCGGTCTGAGTGTTACAGTTACAGATGGTATATAGTCGTCTTCTCGATCAATTTAAAATCGAGTGCAAGTCGCGCCCTCTCCCAGTTTTGGGGCATGACACAAGACCCTTTTGATTTTTATTTTTATTGAATAATTAAGGGACACAAAACCTACTATTTTCAAAAAGCATAATTTTTAATAGCTTGGAATATATACTTTTACGAATAAATTAGAATTTTGGGTGAAATTACATCAAAAGCTAAGTTATTTTTGGAAAAGAGATGCAAACATATTCGAATTTTGACACTTACACCTGCTAGATATGGATTTCTTGAACCTGAAATTATTGTATATCTACCCTCCTTCTGCTTCTATGATCTATAGTCGAATTTTAATCCTTTCTTACTCAACTTTGCGAATCCCATTCTATTTTTTTTAAAATGATGCGTCAATGCTCGTGAAATTCTTTTTGGTTCATCCACCTTTGTTCCTTTAGTTTCTCTTCTATATCATGAAAATTGTTCAAATTTTCTTCATTTACATATTTGCCGTGTAGATTATTACTTTAATTTTTAATCTTCAAGATTACATATTTACAATGTCAAATTATAATGTCTATATGTTAAGAGTTAGAGATACTAAATGATGAAGACAAAGTCCACAATTAGAATATTCTTTTAATCCACAATCAAAATATTCTTTTAATACACACCACTTGCTAGTTTTCTCTTTATTAATAATATTGCCATTTAGTACGTGAGTAATGTTTTTTTACTTTGTTCTATTATTACCTGTTGCTTTATTTGATTGTGTCTATCTTACCTCTTTGCCATTAGTATTTTTTCTAAGTGCGTTGATATTATTATTTTGTTGTCATATTATTCTTGCAATTATGTTCGAAGAATTATTTTTCTAAGTCGAGGGTCTATTGGAGACAGCCTTTGTAACTCACAAAGGTAAAAATAGCATTTACATACATCCTATCCTCTCAAACCCCACTTGTGGGATTACACTAAATATATTGTTGTTGTTGTTGTGTTAAATTTATTATATTCAGATATTGATATAGTAAACTTATACTAGGATGTAATAGGAGCTTTCCTTGGTCTCTATGCATTTTGGGAGCAGAGCATGCAACAAAATCGATCCTTTTATTAATTACTTCTTAAGGAGGGTACAAGATTAAATATGAATAAATAAAAATAGACAAAGGAAATATTTAATTACATTGAGTGTTTATGTTAATTCATGTAAATTCATTATAATTATGTAATACCTCGTATAATTTAAATAATAAACTTTTACTTTTGAGATATGGATAATAGTGATTAATTCCATAATAAGGATGTGTATGAGATATTAAAATCATCCAATGTGTGTATGTTAAAATTTGAAGTCAAGCAAATTGTAAACAAAAATCGACAAAAGTTATCACAAATTATTTTAAAAAATTCTCTGAAATTTGGGTCAGATGCCTCGGGTCTTTTCTTTCAATATATAAGGAGATAGGAGGTCGACTACCTATCAATTAAAGATTTTTAAATCTGGTTTCCAGATCATCAAATCGTTTTTCAATCTGACATCGAAATAAAAAGTTATGTGTATTTTATTATGAACTATTCGGGGAGAACGGGTCATGGGCCAGCTGGGTCGGGTCAGCTGCCTATTTAAATTAAAACCCTCCGCAAAGTTTATTTTAACTCCTTTTTTTCCCGAATTTTGGAGCTTTCTTAGGGATCATACATGGAGATCATATCTTCAAGATAAGGGATCATATCCAATCCTCTTATCATCCAAATTAAAGCTAGAACTTAGTGCTAATCATCGTGGAGAACATTTTGCTCAAGTTGGCTTCTTTTTTCGTGGTTTGCCGTGGTCTGCCATGGTCTTTTTGAAATAGAAATGGATAGGAGTGGTGTATATGTATTTTTTTCTTCATCAAATGGAAGGTAAGGACTTCTACACCTCCCTGTACCATTAAATTGGATGTTTTATAGTTTATATCAAAAGGGCTATCGACGTCAAAAATTCTTTTTGTTTGTCATGTTGTAAACTATTTTAATGGACGTTGAGTGATTGATTTGATGCTTATGTGTTGAATCTGATTATTTAAAGGATTGGTGGAAGGAAAGTCGAGTTATTGAATCACTTCCGAGATATGTTAAGGCTAAAACTTCTTCAGTAAGTTTCTTTCATCGTATAGTTAATACAACTTGTTACCTATCATAATAGTGTTCATGTCACGACCCCAAATGACCATGATTGGTACCCACACTTACTTTCAGATGGGCGAACCAACGAATCTCGATACTACCCCCATAATCAAACATTTTTGAAAAAGAAATCAACTATTGTGAAAAGAACACTTCAAATCATTACACTACGCGTACTAAAACCAAATAAGCAATTTCCCAGAACCTGATTGTTATTGCACCAGACGTCTAATTTATTACAAGCTAAGGAACTAAAACCAAAAATAAAATAAAATGTTCGAGTGTTCGAAAGAAAGGCATCTGCAAGAAAGGAGTGATCTGCGTCCTCATCTGCTCACCTTCTTGATTCACAAAGGCTGCTGACTCACAGGTGAGGGCGCGAAGAACTGCTGGGCTCAAACTCTACACTCAGAAAAGAATGAAGGGGTAGGGTCACAGTACAGGTAGGCATCATTGACCGACATTACATAATAACATATAAGTACAACAATAGAGATATAAAAAGGGTCCTCAACTTTAAGAAGAATTACAAGCCATTTTGTGAACACTAGTTCTACTCAGGAATCAACCAGCCTGCCATTGGATTAGACCTCTTGCTGCAGCGGTCACTTGTCCGCCGTAGCGAAAATGGTCCCGCTGCAGCGGCACTGCTTAGGCAGTAGCTCAATAGATTGCTCCCTTCTCAGCTGATCCATCACACAGTTCAATAAAATCAACAATTACATATCACACAACACCATGAATCCATCTACGACCATAACAACAACAAGCACAATTTCTATTAAGAATCACAAATCCTTAGTTATTCTCAGCGACAACTACTGAACAACCACACATAGTAACAAAGTCGCACTTAGCATTAACGACACGTTCATTATTATCAATTTGCATCATATCCACAATAAGTTAGCACATCCTTGATCTGGGGCATATTTATATGCCCAAGTGATACTCAAATGCATCGTTTTTGCCTTGTTTATCCAACAATGTTTGTACATTCTCATGTAAATAGTAGGAAAGTGTGAATTTATACTAACCAACATGATTAGCGTTGTTTTGCAGGAAAAACGTACTTTTTATGGAGCTAAGATGCATGTTGGGAGGAATC
>JACEIK010002459.1:22552-34792 GCA_018107945.1 Datura stramonium
AGAGTTACAGTAAATTGACACTTGAGTAGATTTTGCCCCGTAGTCCAGTCCCTGTGGGATCAATACTTGGCTTACTTGAGCCACTTACTACTTGTTCGACGACGTGCACTTGCGTGTAGTCATCCAGAAAGCCGAACAATCCTCGTAATACGTTTCACATCTACCCTATGAACATAAATGAAATCACAACAATAAGTGAATAACACAACCAAGGATAAAATGACGGGCACACGCCTCCGCCATCTCCCCTTAACACTCAACCATATGAATCATGTACACATGCTAGTGGGTCTTACTTATGCCTAACCAGTCATGACTTGCAGGGGACTCTAGAAATTCATGTACTATACCGGCGTGGCACCCGCTCCCACTCATATGCTCATCCGGATACTCCCTTCGGGCATGATCCACTCAAATATTTTTATTTTCTCGCGCGGATACTTCCCTCAGGCACGATCCACTCAACATTAATATGTTAAAATCTTTTCATTCATCATCCTCATAAAACATGCCAAGCGCATCATTGCATCATACTGAAAGTTACAATTTACTTCTCAAATAAGCCATCATCAATTAACAATTCTCTTATTAATGGAGTATAATCACACTACTAAACATTCAGCACAGTTAATTTCATTATCATATACACAATCTTTTAAACAAGTCATCACAGTTCAATATCACATCATAGTCACGTTCATAAGATAAATTAATAACAATAAACTCACATATCACGTAAACGTCTGAAGATTAATCGTATATCAACATTGCACACTATACTTTCCATTATATAGGCTTATCCCTATAAATCGTAACCTACCTCGATTACTCAAAATTATCGGCTTTTCTACTCTGAAGGAGCTTTGCCCTTCCTCAATGCTTCAGATTGCTCAAGATCTTCGGAGAGTAGTTCACTGCTGTAACACTCCAGAAGTGCCTAAGTCTATACTTGCGATTTGAAATGTGAAGTAGCAGAAAATCTGAGAGTTTTCTCAGAACGACTCATTTTATGGGTCATTGGTGGGTCTAACGACTCCTTGGATGTGCCTGTGGTGAGAAGTTGCGAAATTGGACTTGGGAGTAACAAGTTTAGGAATGACCCATTGTTTGGTGTAACGGGTTGTTGTACGTGGGTCATTGTGAAGGTGGTCTTGGTTAAAGAAGGTTGGCACGAGTCATGGGGTGACTCATTGTTCTAAACAATGGGTCGTTGTAAGTGTCTGTTGGAAGGATTTCCAGGATGGGAGCAGTGGTGAAAATGGCTAGCAACGACAGGTCATTAGAGCTAGTAACGAATTCTCTTGTCCAGTCGTGATAGAAGACCTGAGACAAGAAACAGGGATGAAACAATGAGCGAAGTAATGGGTCGTGGGAGCAAGGGACAATTCGCTGTGTTGGTTGTTGCTTCGAACAATGGCTAATTTCCTGCGAGTTTAGTAAGGGCAAATTCATAACTTCTAAGCCCCTAAGTTCTATACTACGTCGTTTTAAGCTCAGAAAAGGGTGTTTTAAGAGGGTTAAACTCATTCAAAACCCATCCTCTTCTATGCATGCAACCTAGAGGATTCTAAGGGTGTTCAAGCTTAGAATTCATTAAGTTCTTCCCCAAAATCCATTGGGCTTTCAAAAAGGTTGGTGAAATCAGATTCTTCCAGGTATGTAAGGTTATGAATGGGTGTAACCATCCACACCCATGCCCAGTCCCTCTTCAATTTCATGAAATTCTAGTTGATGAATNTTTTAACCCAATATGTGAATTCTCTAAGTATAAATTATGGGTATGATCTAAACATGTTTCTAATGTTAAATTATGATTAATGGGTATATTTTATAATATTTTTTATTACAAGTTATGTTTTCAAGTTTTACAAATTATAATGCCCATCTATAAAAGTTCATGAAAGTTGAGATCTATGATATATGTATTCTAGCATGATGAGGTGTACATGATGAAAGTATGATTTCGAATTATCCATGTCCATGTTTATGTTTTCGAATAATCAAGTCTATGTAAAGCATGTTTAAATATTGGGCAAGCCCATATAATTGAGTATGTTTCATGATTTAGCTAAATTTCATGTTATTAGCTTACCAGATGGATTTTGGAGTCTAGACTCCCACTATTTTCAAGTTGTGTTAGCGTTTGAGTCCAAGGCTCCTTATGTTATGATTTTAGATTTATGCATGCTTATTATGAGTCAGCTTCGTCACTAGACGATGGTCAGCTTCGTTGAAAAATAATAGAGAGCATATGCATATTTTTGGGAGTAGTGTCTAGCACCGAGCAGGCTAAGGGTCGGTCAATCTTGGTCAGTCAATCCTGTGCCTCAGAACTACGCGCCAACATAGATTTACATTTATATTTTGGGACCTCCCTTGTGAGCTTCTCCTGCCCCCAAGGGTCCTTGAGCTTGATATCGATATCATGGTAGCGTTCTTAGCCCTGACAAGGCTTTGGACAGCTCTGCCCACTTGAATGTGATAGCCGAGACCATGTAAGCTCTATCGTGGTAATGTCGGTTATATGACGAGTCTCCTATTGTTCCTCATGATTTCAGTTATGCATGTTCATCAACCATGATATTATGTTTTTAGCAGGTTTGACCCAATGTGCAGTTTTACTTATGATTATCAGTTTTTCAGCTTTGGGTCATTCAATTCAATTATGATATTCAGTTATATTCAGATCATGATTTCAGAAAATAGCATGCGAGCCTTACTCTCAGAATCTTATCTTGATTACATTTTCATGATATGCATGATTTATGATTTGATTTACTTTGTGGTTTTACTTATCTTACATACTCGATACATTCCACGTACTGACCGCATACTCTATGATATATCATTTCATGATACTAGCTCGTATATCCAGGCTCAGTCCCGATATTAACCAGACACCCAATATTAGCATCTTCTACTCTCAGTTGGTGAATCCTTATCTTCTGAGGGCCCTTTATTAGTTAAAGTTAGTATTTTCAGTTTCAGACTATAGTGAGTTAGTTGGGGTCTTGTCCCATCAACTTGTTAGTAGTAGAGGCTTTTCAGACATAGCATGTATTCAGTTTCAACCTTGTGTTATATATTAAGATATTATGATATTTTCAGACTTCGGCTTTATTATGTGTTAGAATTCTACTTGATTATGTTTATTTTTGATGTCATGTTCATGCCATGGGTCGACTTGGAGCCTCTCAGGGTTCTTTGTCCCGTGTCTTAATCTGAGCCTATGTTCGGGTCGTGACAAAGTTGGTATCATAGCATTAGGTTATGAAGTGTCCTAGGGTGTCTGAAAGCCACGTTAAGTAGAGTCTTTTTCATGGGTGTGAAGCACACCAAACTTATGACGAAGAGGCTATGAAATGTTTTAGGAAATGTTCCCTTCTTTCATGATCGAAGACGTGCGATGAATATCTCTACCCTTCCAACTTGTGCTATATGCGTTTGCAAAATCATGCCTCCTCTCTGTGTCAATAAAAGAATAAATAGGAATGGAGATGACTATGAGAATGGAAATGGGGATGGGCACCAGCAGGCCCCACCAGCCCATGAGGAGCATGTACCCGAGCAGGTTGCCCATGCGGAGTTCAGGGCAGCCATACAGATGCTAGCTCAGGCCTTGACCGTCCAAGTCAATCAACAGGTGGTAGCGTATGTCCCTCAAAATGGGAATGCAGTGGTGTTATACCCCTTGAACCCAAGGATTAGACCCAGAACGGGGAAAAATCTAGAAAATATTACAGCAGTGCAGGACGAGTCGTTAGATGACTCGTGAGGAGACCCCACGAGTCGTAAGGTGGCTCGTGGGAAGGTTGGACTGAGCTAAGGAGTTGAGGTCCCCACGGGCATGGGAACGACTCGTGGTCAGCTATCACGAGTTGTCAGGTCCATCGTGGGCTAAGGTTGAGGATTTAATAGGAGGTCTGGCAGTGTACCTAACGGGTGGCACCCCACAAGTCGCGATCAGTCCCAACGACTCATGAGGTGGGTCGTGAGCAAGAAAGGGAATTTTACTGAGGCTGGGGCAGTGTACTTGACAGGCGACACGATGAGTTGTTGCCCATCCTGACGAGTCGTCAGGTCACCCGTTAGGGTCACCTGGCAGTTAATTCCTGCAAATTAGTAAGGGCCTTCTTGTAATTTCTCAAACCGCTAGGGCATAAACTATGTCATTTTGAGGTCGGGACAGGGTCTTTTATGGGGAAATAATTCATGTTAAGTCTCATTTTTATGCTTGCAAGAGTTAGAGAAAGGAGTAGGAGGTGATCCTAGGGTTCTTCAAATTCTCTGAATTTTCATCTTGGGCTTTTCAGGAAAGTTAAGAATCAAGTGTTTCCAGGTATGTGGGGTTTTGAATGGGTGGTTTAGTCCCTACCCATGCTCAATTCTTTTCAATTTCTATGTTTAAAGTTGCTAAATCTTTATGGGTCTTAACCCATATGCATGATTCCTCAAAAATTAATATGAGCTTGTTGTGGTATGTCTAACTTACGGGTTTCGAATTATTGGGTTGTTTTCACTTGTTTTATTCAATATTTGATGATCTAATCCCTAAAATCAAAGGTGCCAAAATCATGAGGATTTTAATAAATTTCATGGTTATGGTGATTCCTGAAGCATGATATGAGTTTTTGAATTTTAAGCATGTCTTCAATCTTCCATGTTATTATGATCATGTTTTCTATGAATTAAACATTTCAAGTATGTTGAAAATATGGGCAATGCCACATGTTGCTTATGATTCATGAACTAAGATTTTGGCCGACCCACAGGCCCGATTCCGTGGATAGTATTACGAATTTTATAGCATGTTATGATTATCATGGTTTAACTAGCCATGCAAGTCATGTATGAATTTCTATGAGCATGTTGTATGTTTTGGGAGTAGTACTTAACACCGAGTAGGTTCGGGGCCCAAGTTACACCTCGAATCTCAGAACTACGTGCTACTGTAAGTTATGTTTGGGACCTCCTCAGTGACCGTCCCCTACGCCCTACGGGGCCTTCATGAGTGATATCACGCCTTTCATGGTTCTACCCTTGGCAAGGTATGACCGGCCTCTCGACTAGGCTTATAGGTCGGGCTCCATGTGTGCTCATATGGGGAATGTTAGTTATAGAAATCTCCTAGTGGTCCTCATCGTTTTAATGGATGTATGATTATGTTCTTTGGCTTAATTCATGTTCTATGAAATATTTTTCTCTCATATGACTGACAGGTTTACGAATGCTTTTGAAAAACCTTGAGCCTTATGATATATCTATGATTTCAGTCTTTATGATCATGATGTCCCACTCCTATAACTCTTATATTTTTAAGTATTATTTTACTTACCTTGCATACTCGGTACATTCGAAGTACTGACCCGCATATTTTCTATGTTGTATCATTTCATGATACAAGATCCGGATCTCAGGCTCAGCATCGCTCCTAGCTTGCTCCCAGTTCTTCTCTCAGTTCCCATTGGTGAGTCCTCATGATTCGAGGGCTTTATGTTCAGATCTTGGTTGTCTTTGGTTTCACAATGTTAGGGTTAGTTGGGGTCTTGTCCCTTCAACCCTTCTATTATGACTAGAGGTTTTTCAGACTATTTGTAGTATTTAGATGTTGCGTTTGGATCATGTATCGTTGTTTCTTATATTTATTGTCACGGTTTCATTCAGTTCATGATTTTTAAGCTAATTCTTCCGCCTTATGTGAATGGTTTAGATTTATTCTCATGCCATGGGTTGACTTGGGGTCTCTTGGGGCTCCTTGTCCCGTGTTTACGATTCGGGTGTACTCTCGGGTCGTGAAAAACTTGGTATCAGAAAAATAGGTTAGAAGTGTCCTAGGGTGTCTGAAAGCCGTGTTAAGTAGAGTCTTTTTCATGGGTGTTAAGCGCACACACCTATGACGAAGAGGCTACTAATCGTTTTATGAAATGTTCCCTTCTTTCATGATCCATGTCGTGCGATGAAAAGTCTCTCCATCCTTCTAATTCGTGCTATTCGCGATTGCAAAATTATAGCCCCAGAAGAATGAACGGAACGAGGAACAGAAATGATGAAGGCCACGTAGGTGGCAATGATCATGGGCGTCAACAAGCCCCACCAGTCCAGGAGCCCCAGGCACTAGAGCCAGCTGCCCATGCTGAGTTCTGGGCGGCTATTCAGATGTTGGGCAGGCCTTGACTGCTCAGGTCAACCAGCAGGCTATTGCACATGTTCCACAGAATGGCAATGCAGCGGCGGCTCGGATTAGAGACTTCTTGAGGATGAACCCTCCCAAGTTCACAGGATCAAAGGTGGACTAGGATCCACACGAGTTCATTGATGGGATCTTGAAGGTCACTCAGGTGATGGGGGTTACAAATGAGGAACAGGTTGACTTGGCCTCTTATCAGCTAAAAGAGGTCGCTTATATTTGGTACAAGCAATGGAAGGACAGCAGGGCAGCGGGCGCGGGTCCTATCTGATGGGATGAGTTCCACATGCCCTTCCTCAATAGGTTCTTTCCCCGGGAGATGAGGGAATTGAAAGCAGCTGAGTTTGTTAACCTCAAACAGGGAAAGATGACAGTGTTAGAATATTCACTTGAGTTCACTCGCCTGTCAAAGTATGCCCCGGAGTTAGTGATGGACCAGAGGGTGCAGGTGAGTAGATTAATTCAGGGAGTAGCTGAGTATCTGGACAAGGACTGCAGAATAGCCATGCTTCATCAGGATATGGACTACCCCCGGTAGTCCTTTATGCCCAGTAGATGGAGGTAGCTCATATGAGGCAGAGAGAGGCCAAGAGGGCCAGAACTAATAGCTACGGATACTCCCGACCGGGGCTAAGAGGTGGGCCTCACTAGCAGTCCTAGCACAGGTATGCTACACTAGCACCATCTTCAGCCAGTACCCCATCCAGGCCTCGGGACGATCAGAGGAGCAGGGCCTTAGGTTCGAGGGTCAGAGTAGCATGCGCACAGAGCGCACTTTCCCATCTTGTGTTAATTATGGCAAGAATAACCCAGGGAGGTGCTTGGTGGGCTCAAATGCTTTTTTCGGGTGTGGCGAACCCAGACGCAGGCTCAGGAATTGCCTCGCAACCAGGTCAGGGGTGGTGGAGCCCGAACTCCAGCAGCTAGTTCAGCCGCTCCCGTGGCACGTCCTACTCAGTAGGGTGCTTCGACTGGTCCAGATGGCGGCCAGCGCTAGAATTGATTTTATGCACTTGGCTCTCGACAGGAGCAGGAGACTTCTCCCGATGTGGTTACGAATATGTTGCGAGTCTTTCATATTGATGCTTATGCTTTTTTAGATCCAAGAGCTACACTATCTTTTGTGACACCTTACATTGCTAGTAAGTTTGGGGTCAGTCCTGAAATTTTGTCAGAATCATTTTCTGTATCTATTCCGTTTGTGATTCAGTCGTAGCGAGGCGGGTATATAGAGATTGCCCCATTACATTATTGCACAAGGTTACCTCTACAGACTTAGTAGAATTGAATATGACTGATTTTGACATTATTTTGGGCATGGATTGGTTGTTTTCATGTTATGCTTCTATTAACTGTAGAACCCGAGCGGTGGAGTTTCGATATCCAAGTGAACCAGTTTTAGAATGGAGGGGTAGTTCAGCGGTACCTGTAGGCCGCATTATCTCCATATCAAGGCCAAGAAAATGATTTCTAAGGGTTGTATTTACCATTTGGTTAGGGTTAAGGATGCCAAGTCTAAGACCCCGACCATTTAGTCAATCCCCGTGGTATGTGAGTATCCCAAGGTATTTCCAGATGACCTACCAAGTGCTCCTCCCGAGAGGGAGATTGATCTTTTACCCGACACCCAACCCATATCGATTCCTCCTTACCGAATGGCCCCAGTCGAGCTAAAAGAGTTAAAGGAGCAGTTGAAGGATTTGCTGGATAAGGGTTTCATCAGACCGAGTAAGTCTTCATGGGGTGCCCCTGTGCTGTTCGTCCGAAAGAAAGATGGTTCTCTTTGAATGTGTATTGACTATAGGCAGTTGAACAAGGTCACCGTCAAGAATAGATACCCTTTACCCAGGATTGATGACCTATTTGATCAGCAGGGTGCCAAATGTTTCTCCAAGATAGATCTTAGGTCCGGGTATCACCAGCTCAGGGTTCGGGAGAGCGACATCTCGAAGACTACTTTTAGGACTAGGTATGGCCATTATGAATTCATTGTTATATCTTTTGGACTAACCAATGCCCCTGCAACTTTTATGGATCTGATGAACAGGATATTCAAGGCATATCTGGACATGTTCGTGATCATGTTCATTGACGACATATTGATATACTCCAGGAGCGAGGAGGAGCATGCTGCACACCTGAGGGTAGTACTCCAGACCCTTAAGGATAGCCAGCTATATGCCAAGTTCAGCAAATGCGAGTTCGGGTTAAATTCAGTTGCATTCTTGGGACGTGTAGTGTCAGGCGAAGGTATAAGGGTGGATTCTTAGAAAATAGAGGCGGTAAAGACTAACCCAGACCTATAAACCCTTTGGTGATCAGGAGCTTTTTGGGATTAGCGGGTTATTATCAAAGGTTCGTGGAAGGTTTCTCATCCATTGCAGCCCCATTGACTAGATTGACTCAGAAAAAGGTGAAGTTCCAATGGTTGAAGGCTTGTGAGAAGAGCTTCCAAGAATTGAAGGCCCGACTCACTTCAACACCGGTGTTGACTTTACCGGAGGGCATTGATGGCTTTGTCGTATATTGTGATGCTTCAAGAGTCAGAATGGGATATGTATTGATGCAACATGGGAAATTCATAGCATATGCTTCCAAACAGCTGAAAATTCATGAGAAGAATTACCCGACCCATGATCTTAAGTTGGCCTCGGTGGTGTTTGCTTTAAATATATGGCGACACTACTTGTATGGAGTTCATGTAGATGTATTCTTTGACCACAAGAGTTTACAATATGTTTCACGCAGAAGGATCTCAATCTTCGGCAGCGGAGGTGGTTGGAGCTACTTAAGGACTACGACATGAGTGTCCTTTACCACCCGGGTAAGGCCAACGTGGTAGCGGATGCCCTTAGTAGACTCTTTATGGAGAGTGTATCACATGTGAGTGAAGACAAGAAGGAGCTGGTGAAGGAGGTACATCGACTTGCATGGTTGGGAGTTAGCTTAGTTAGCTCGACCGATGGTGGTATAGTTGTTCAGAATGGATCATATTTGTCTTTGGTAATGGAGGTGAAGGCTAAACAAGAAGAATATCAAACATTGATAAAGTTGAAAGAAGTTGTTCACAATCAGAAGGTAGAGATCTTCTCAAAAGGGGGAGATGGTGTACTTTGGTACCAGGGTCGCTTATGTGTTCTGAATGTGGGTGATTTGAGGAGCCGGATGTTGCATGAGGCTCACAGATCCAGATATTCTATCTATCCAGGTGCCACCAAGATGTATCATGCCTTGCGGGAAATCTACTGGTGGAATGGCATGGAGAGGGATATTGTAGAATTTGTAGCCAAGTGTCCGAATTGCCAACAAGTGAAAGTTGAGAATTAGAGACCAGGAGGTGTACTTCAGGATATCAGCATTCCTACTTGGAAGTGGGAAGAAATCAACATGGACTTCGTAACAGGTTTACCCCACACTCGGAGATAGTATGACTCCATTTGGTTTGTGGTGGACAGGTTAACCAAGGCTGCTCATTTCCTACCGGTCAGAACCACTGATTTCGCTGAAGATTATGCCAAATTATACATCCGAGAGTTGGTTAGATTGCATGGAGTGCCCTTGTCCATCACATCGGATAGAGGTACTCAGTTCACCTCTCAGTTTTGGAGATCTTTCCAATACGGACTTGGTACCCAGGTCAAGCTTAGCATGGCATTTCATTCGCAAATAGATGGTCAGGTGAAGCGGACTATCCAGACTCTTGAGGACATGTTGAGAGCTTGCGTTATTGATTTTAAGGGTAGATGGGACGAGCATTTGCCTCTTATTGAGTTTGCCTACAACAACAGCTATCTCTCAGGCATCCAAATGGCACCGTTCGAGGCTCTTTACGGGCGAAGGTGTAGATCGCCAATTGGGTGGTTTGAAGTTGGTGAGGCTTCATTGGTGGGTCCAAATTCAGTCCTTGAGGCTATGGAGAAAGTTCAATTGATAAGAGAAAGGCTGAAAACGTCTCAAAGTTTCCAAAAGTCTTATGTGGATGTAAGGAGTAGAGAGCTTGAGTTCGAGGTCGATGATTGAGTGTTTTTGAAGGTATCCCCCATGAAGGGAGTAATGAGATTTGGAAAGAAAGGGAAACTCAGCCCCCACTATGTTGGCCCATATTGGATGAGACGAGTGGATAAAGTAGCTTATGAGTTAGAGTTACCTTTAGAGTTAGCTTCAATTCATCCCGTGTTTCATGTATCGCTCTTGAAAAAGTTCTTGGGAGATCCAGCCTTAGTTGTTCCAGTGAAAAGTGTTGGTGTGAATGATAGCCTCAATTATGAGGAAATTCCTGTTGCAATCTTGGATTGTCAGGTTCGAAGGCTAAGGAACAAGGAAGTGGCTTCCGTAAAGGTGTTATGGAGAAATCAGCATGTGAAGGGAGCTACGTGGGAAGCCGAAGCGGATATGATGGCTAAATACCCCCATTTGTTCTCTACCGGATTAGTTCTAGTTTGAGGTACCAATTTTTCCCTAAAACTTTAGATAGTTTTTCATGTTTCGTTCATATGTACAAGTTAGTTTTATGATATGATATATCTATGTGATGTCTGAATTCGGTCCATCTATGTAGTCCTTTTCGAAGGGAGTCGTTCCGTTAGTTTTCAGCTTAAATGATCAGTATTTGTATATGGTAATTGCTTTTTATGGAGTTTATGTATGTTTCTAACATTCGAGGATGAATGTTCCCAAGGGGGAGATATTGTTATACCCCGTGAACCCAAGAATTATACCCAGGAGTCAAATGGGGAAAAATTTGGAAAATGTTGCAGCAGTGAAGGACGAGTCGTTAGACGACTCGTGAGGAGACCCCACGAGTCTTCAGGTGGATCATGGGAAGGTTGGACTGAGTTGAGGAGTTGAGGTCCCGACGGGCTTGGGAACGACTCGTGGTCAGCTATCACGAGTTGTCAGGTCCATCGTGGGGTAAGGTTGAGGATTTAATAGGAGGTCTGGCAGTGTACCTAATGGGTGGCACCCCACGAGTCACGATCAGTCCCAACGACTCGTGAGGTGGGTCGTGAGCAAGAAAGGGAATTTTAACTAAGGCTGGGGCAGTGTACTTGACAGGCAACACGATGAGTTGTTGCCCGTCCTGACGAGTCGTCAGGTCACCCGTTAGGGTCACTTGGCAGTTAATTCCTACGAATTAGTAAGGGCCTTCTCATAATTTCTCAAACCCCTAGGGCATAAACTATGTCATTTTAAGGTCGGGACAGGGTCTTTTAAGGGGAAATAATTTATGTTAAGTCTCATTTTGATGCTTGCAAGAGTTACAGAAGGGAGTAGGAGGTGATCCTATGGTTCTTCTTTAAATTCCCTGAATTTTCATCTTGGGATTTTTAGGGAAGTTAAGAATCAAGTGTTTCCAGGTATGTGGGGTTTTGAATGGGTGGTTTAGCCCCTACNAGCACATATAAATAGCAAGCATGTATAACTGAAAAGGCTATCTGAAATCTGATTTCTTATTCTGATCTCTTTTTGTATTATACTGATTCTTTACTGATTACTGAATTCTTTATTTATCTGTTTGGATAATCTGTAGCCAGGATACTATCTGTTTGAATGGATAATCTGTAGCCAAAATCTCATCTGTCTGAATGGCTAATCTGTAGCCATAAAACTGTCTGAGTGGCTAGTCTGCAACCATAATACTATCTATCTATCTGATTTTACTTTACTAACTTTTATTCTGAAAATATGTTTCTTTTATTCTACAACATGCTTGCTAATCATACAATAGGCTATATTGGATCTGGAATGCTAACTCGCCCTTTGGCGCATGCTTTACTAACTTTCGAACTGAATACGATATGGCAACGCAAACCATATTTACTAAACTTACTCAATACTCAACATTCAACTCCGAGAGTTTCAAATATGGAGTTTACTATGATTCACAAAGCTAAGGCTTACTAATTTGCCGAAGAAACTACTTCACATACCTTAACCTCGAGTTATCTGACTATCGGACGAGGCTCGGTCAGTACTCCCGCTATTTCTCCCAACTGCATTCATATATACGTCAATTAGTACTAAATACAACATTATTCTGAAGGACGACGTCA